>CABFWO010008271.1:0-18796 GCA_902155825.1 Timema genevievae | reverse complement strand
TAAAGTCGCTATATTTGGTCGTCTATGACTTCCCCTATCACACCGAGACCAAAGAAGTGGGATGGGATGGAAAAGACGATGGTGGGGGAGGGAAGGGTCAAGCGGGGTCTAGCGCTAAGAAAATAATATCTGGTACCGGGACCAGTACCTCATCTTCGTCTGGCTCTCGCCAGGAAAACAATAACATGTACCACGAGATCTTCCTGTCCAAATTGATGTATGATGTGCCAGTTATTGAGGAGGTAGTTGATTCAGACATTGTGATGGCCCCACCACCTGAGTGTCTTGTGGAGAGTCTTAACTTCCCCACAACTTCCTCCTCCGGTGGTATCTACCCACCACCCACAGCCATAGCAACATCCGGTACTTATGACGCAGCGTTCTCTGCCATCAATGGTGGGATGGATATGTTCGATGTATGCCCCTCATCGGTGGTTGTGAAAGTTAGTCGTGTGTCCAAGAAGGAAGGTAGCATGTCTAGTAAAAGAGAAGTGGAGGTGACAGGCAGTGGTGGAGCTTTGCCAAGCAAGAAGAGTGTTCCCCTTCCATCGCAGTGCATTGCTCTACCCAATGCCTATGCTAGTAGGAAAGATTTGTCCATATTAGGCATCCATCCCACCAAAGATGGTGGGCACATATTGGTTGTTTTAGGGAGCAAGGGTGGTTGCTGTGACGACAGCCACCAGTCTAGCTCTAAATGCGGCGAGTTCCACCCAATGACATCCAATTTTGTGGCGAAGATGATGTGTGAGTTTAGTGACAATGACAGTGACATGGAGATCGATGGGGACCCCCCTTCTAACTCGGACCCTGGCGCTTCACTGAGGTCGCCATTTTCCAGCGCTAGTCTTCGGGAGCAGTTTAATTCCGGTAAAAGTTTTAGTTTCTTCCAAGAAGGCAATCTTTTGGAGAACAATCCAAAAATGTTGAGTAGTAGTAACTGTCGACATAAAAGTGGGACTGGTTTTAGTAGGAGTGCTTTGCTTGTATACTCGCTTAACTTTGATGGTGAAGTAGTGAAGGTCAGTGAGACTCCGATAAATGTGCAAGGGTTTGAGCACTCTGGAGACAGCCCTATTGAAGTAACCTTGCTCCCTTTGCTAGAAAAAGAGGATGATTATGTGCCGTGTACCTCCGCGGTGAATCCTGGGAAGGGAGGCCCGCAAGGGTTAGCTGCCCTGGTATGTCAAGATGGCGTGGTCAGGATACTGGATGTACCAACGCTAAAGGTGGTGTCGAAGGCTACTCCTGACAAAGAAGGAAATCGATTTGTGTCTGCAGCTTATTGTAATAGTAAGTACAGCACTTATTTTATTTGAAATATTTAATATTCACCTTTTAAATTAATGACTATATCAGTGCACAACTTCCTTACTAACTTGTCATCTATTTACTTTACATCCATTACTTTTTCCAGCCTATGGCAGTTTTTTTATTCAAGCCATATATTTTCCACTACTGGCTTGCTAGGTCTATCATGACTTCATATGCCTTATAAGCTAACTTAAGACTAGGACAGGCACAACAGCCAGTCCCCGGCCGTTAATTCATCACTGAAAGGGTAAACCCACATTTCACTGATACATTTTTCGGCTGTGCCAGGAATCGAACCCAAGACCTTTAGTACAGTAGACAGCTCCCACGATACTGACTGAGCCAAGGTGTCGAATTGATGTCATTATTAAATGCTATTAAACTGTTATATCCTTAAGCATATTTAAGATTCTGACTTATACAATTTATTGTATTTAAAATCTTTCCCCTATATGATAGATAATTCTTATAACTAGGCCTGTGCAGGAATGACAATTTGATTTCGATACATTTTCTGTTGGGAAATAACAATTTAGGAACCGATACTGGAAAAATTATAATGATAATTTTCCAATTAAGGGCTATATATATTTTTAATATTTTGAATAAGTCCAAACTTAGCCTTCACATTAATTTTAGTAAAAAAAAACAAACAAACAAAAAATTTGTTGAAAAATTTTGATGCGAAGAGCAATTTGATCAGAAAAAAAAAATCAAATTTTATAGTTTCAAATTAGTCAAATGAATGGGTAGATGTCAAGAATATTTTTGAATTGGGTCAAGAAAGGAACAAAAACTTTTATTTGATTTCACTTATGAGTCTGAACAGTAAATATAAATTCTATTATCTTGTAAAATGTTTGAAATAAATAAATTGAACTCAAATTTTTAAAATCTTATTTAGGCTTGTATTTAATTGTAAGTTTTCCAAATAAAATAAAACTAATATTTTTATCTAGTATGTGCTGGTTAAGGTTTTGACGCAAGGTAAAATAAACAACATAGGCCTAATAGCTTTGTTTTCACCATTCAAACAAGGATAACAATCCCCAATTTTTGGCTTCGAGCAGGTTGGGGGAGCAAGATTATCTGCTAATTCTTCAATGTGACTTCCTATCGGTCGTGCAATATATTCATTAGGGTCAAAAATAGGTTCTGACTCACTCCGAGGGTCAGATTTCACAAAGAATTTGGTTATTTTTTCCCATTTTTAATCTTTACTAACACGATACAACCTTTCTTTTTTCTTTGCACTACTTGACTTATGTTTGTACATTTTTTAAACTGTCACTTTCACAAAACAAAAAATGTTCGCAATAACCACAAAATACTGAAATGACAAGCACACTATTCAAACTACTCTATAGTTTATTTGAGCTTGAATCACTGCCCAAATCTCTTTACAGACCAAATTTAATCTACATAATACTTTATGCGTATAAAAGAACTAGTTGAAACTGATGGCCCCTGGAAGTTCAGGGCACAGTACTTTGGTACCAATAGCCCCCACACCCCGCCTCCGCCCCTTCATGGTTGTATGGCAAAGTGAAATTTAGAAGGATTATTATATTATACACTAATTATTCAATACCATTTATTCTCAAAAACACATTTGAAAACTACACAAGAGAAATACAACCATCTTTTACTTTACATCCATCACTGTTTCCGCCTGTGGCCTGGGTCAGTTTTTTTATTCAAGCCATATATTTTACACTACCAGCTGGCTAGGTCTGTCGTAGCTTCATATGCCTTATAATCTAACTTAAGATTAGGAAAGACACAACATCCAGTCCCTGGCTTTTATTTATCACTATGAAAGGGTAAACCCACATTTCACCAATGATAAATTTTCAACCATGTCGGGAATCAAATCTGGGACGCTTAGTTCAGTAGACAGACATGTTATCGACTGAGCTTAGGTGTCAGATTAAGAATAAGAAATACAACCATCTATTTTCAGATATTATGAACGCATTTTTAAAAATTATTATTTAAAGTTTTACATTAAAGACAATTGAAATATGTATGTCTGTACATCTTTTTCAAGGAGCTAGAGTTTTAAAGCTGGGCTCATATTAAAAGAGCACACTAGATCTATAATTTAGACTATTTGATAGAATTTCAACAAAAATATTTGACTACTTTACAATTTGAAATTGTTGTTTTTTTTAGTAAAATTTTGTTTCAGATTCAATTCAATTTTTTTTAAGCCTATTTAATTTGTTATTGATACAAGTTAGTAAGCATGGACTCGAATTCACTTTGAAATTCTTGGATTTGCACAGGCTTAGAACTAATGTCCTTATTAAGGTCAGACTTGTCAATGTTGTATTTCTCGGCCTAGGCCTGGAGAGATTGTGTGCCCTGGCAGACAAGGGCTCCCTCCACTTTTTCGTCTTGAGCGATGAGGTGAGCGGGGACTGCTTCGAGGAGGACACTGCTAGCCGCAGCGAGCGGAGTATTGCGTCCTCACCATACCATCTAAACTGTCACAGCGCAGTGCACCCACCCCTAGCTGTCACCTTCTCCCCTGACGGATCCATGTCCACAAGTGCCCCATCGCCCACCGGCTCCACAAGTTCCAGGTAGCAAATAGGACACTTTTACTTCTTAGACATGATAGGGCTGGGTAGAATCTATATATATAGTGATATCATTTCCTGAACATAACATTTATTTTGTTTTTTCAACTTGAATAAATGTTATTTTAACCACACCTTAGAAAAAGTAGATAATTTTAAAATTCTAGTTTAAATTTGAAAAATAAAAATTTATTGAATCTATCTCTAGTTTTCAAAGTAGAATTAATCTATTACAGAAAAGTCAAAACTTGTTTCCAACTTTTTAAAATATATTATTATGCTGTAACTTTGATGTGCAATGTAATGTGTTATTTTATCTAAATTCTAAGCTAAATACATAAAAAAATATTCCAGACCCCTTCTTTATCACTTGGCGAAAGACTGGAGGGAAACAAACTTTATTTTTCAGTGCTATATTTGCAAGAAATCCAATATTTCTAGATCACTGGACATCCATTCTATCACGATATTAAACATTCTTGGACCTGTGTGGCCTTGTAGTGGTGAGCAGCTGCTAGTGAACCGTCCTTCCCTCGGTCTGCCAGAGCTTCAGTCCATGCTGGAGTTGACTCGCTGTGAGAACCTGTCCCCCTGCTATGCTGCCACCGTGCCGCCGTGCTGGAGTGAGATGATGCAGGCACAGAAACAGCGTCGGCACCCCCAGCACCTGCAGCAAGGGGATGAGTTGCAGCACACACGTAGCTGGCGGCTGCAGAACGATGCCTCTGTAGCCACGCCGTCAAGGTATTCCATCCATAGCTATCATTGTTATTTAACCATGATGCTAAGAGGATGTTTATCATAATCAGGAGGTCCTATCTTCCATTTAGCTTAGTTTAACTATAAACAACTCCTAGGGGCATATCATATTTTGGTCAAAAAGTTCAACACTTTGAGCGTGTATGCTGGTTATTGTGCATACAAATGGACTGCCAGTAGGCATTTTCACTTGGACTCTAGTTTGAAATGAGAATATAATTTTATTTGAGTTTGAGTAATATAAATCATTATTATTTATAGTTATAAAAGCATGTAGGAAAAAAAAATCGCACGGGAGGCCAAGAAAGAGATGGGAGGAGAAGATAACAGATAAAATACTGTAATAGATCCAAATATCAACAATAAACCAGGAAGTCGAACCGAAACCGGACCTGATAACCGAAATTAACAGTTATTTTTAAGGAACCTGATTCGGAACCAGAACCCTAAAACACTATTCTGAAGAACTGGAACCGAAATTGGAACTGTTAAATAATTTTAGGTTTATAAAGGTTCTTAAAGGTTCATAGTTTTACATAAATGTATATATATCTTTGATATGTTGCAACATTTTTTTTTTCTTTCTTTAGCTTGATTTAATTTTGAAATGTTGTTTTTTCCCCTTTCTCAGTAAGTTCTGAAAGAGCTTGATATATTTTAGTTCACTACAATGTTTGAAACCTCTTTTCTAAGGTGATTAGGAAAGAGTTAATGAGTCCTTAGCAATACACACTAACTAATGTGTTTAGAATCCAAAGGACTGTCACATTGTTCACTGTTTTCTCATGTTAATGTTGAAGCTAGTGGTTTAAGAAGATGTATTTAGCTTTGAAAGACAGCAGATAATACCACGTTCCTTAGAAATTGAAATACTGAAATTAAGAAATCTACTCTTATGAACAAGCGGTCCAAGTCTTTTGTACTTAGTACTTCCTGGAAGTGAAAGTGACATCTGGGGGTTGGTTGAACAGCTTATATTAGAGAGAAAAGGGAGATGGAGGATGGCAAAATTCAAACTTAATTTCTTTAACTCAAGTTTAAATTAGGAAGTAGCTCAGTGAATGTGTTCCCTGTGTACAGTGCGGAGGTGATTATTTTGGTTGTTAGTAAGCGTTTTAAATAATATTATTAATGGGGTGCGTTAAAGAAAACTCAGTTCTGAAGTTTTTTGACTATGATATTGATGGTGACAAATCACGATGCAAATGAGAAGGATGCACTATTGTTATTAAGGTATGTTATATATTTTATAATCTATCAATACTTTTGATCCATGTGTTATTTCCAAACTGGTTTGCCACTATCCTTTCATGCAAATGCGGGTACACCTCTAAATATAAAAATATAGCCATCCTCATTCATTAAAAAACCATTATTGAAGATAGTACATTAACATAGCCCGAATGGATAGAAAGACGCTGTGCTAATTTTTTTTTTTCTAATTAAAGAACTGGTAACCAGAACTGGAACACTATCAGGAACCAAAAGGAACCAGAACCTTTTATGTGCTGAAAACGTAACAGAAACCTTAAAAATGTTTGTTTAGAAAACAGGAATCTGAACCAGAACCGATAACAATTTCGGTTCAACTGCCATAAACACAAATATATATTTTTTAGAATTATGTATTATTTGAAAAAAAAAAGTTATATTATAATTTCAGATTTAACTTTGCTATAAAAGTTAATATATTTTTAAACAAACGAAAGGGAGTATCAGGGCACTATTTGCTATGAAATAATATAAAAAATCTATTAAAATTTTCAAAATGTAATAAAAAAATTCTAGTACCCAAATTTTTAAAGTTTTGTAAAGTTTTTCATTTCAATTATAAACACCTAAAGAATCTTGAATCAAACTCAAATTTTTGAGTTCTTTAATACTCCTAGGTATTCCTTTTCTCTACATTAGTATACAATAGTATATTTTTTAGATTCAAATTTGCTCATTGCTTTAAAGACAAACTATTGTGATTTGTTAGCACACTCCATTGTTTGGCCCAACCTTGTGTTTATTGTGCTTTAGGGCAACGTGGGACGAACATGTGTTTGAGCTAACACTCCCCCGCAGCTGCTGTGTTGGACATGTGGACATAAAATTCTCCCTGCACGCCCCCTGTCCCGCTCCACCTCTTATCCAGGTCACATTGCTTAAGCAGAACGCTAGCGGCATCGGGCGCAAGGAGAAGGTGGACACTGCACCGCCAGTCGACCAAAGTGTAGACTTTAACCTCAACATGCAGTGTGATGCTGCACCCCTTCTCGGGTCGAAAGGTACCTTTGGTCTTTTTAAAATGGTGGAATTTAAAGTCTTATATTTAATATTAGTCCCATGCTCCTTGAAGTTAAATGCTTGTAAAAATCAGCAGATAAATTATTGACTTGATATGTTTCAGTAAATTAATACCACCGTCAGGATTATGTCTTTGTGCTTTGAAAATATAATCCTGAAGATGGTATTAATCTACCAAAACATGTAGCGTCAACAATTCATCTGCTGATTTTTACCATTACTTAACTTGGAGGAGCATTGGACTAATTTTAAATATAAGACTTTAAATTCCACCATTTTAGTGACAATATTTATGAAAACATATCAGGAGCTCAGAGGAGAAAGGGCGAATGTGATTTTTTTGTTGTTGTTTGTGAATGTATTATAAAAGCACGGCAAATAGAATGGTAAGACTTTTAGACTGATAGTCACTCTTGGTTTTGTGGAAATCGTGTTTGAATGTATAATATCCCAACAAAATCAGTACGTATAGTGGAGAACTAGCAGGGGAGCAAGGGTCAATAGGAAGCTTCCTTTGTCATGTGTATTGCTCTGGGACATATTATCAGTTATACATATTATTAGGTTCGCCCTTTCTCCTCGGAAAAACAAATTATTCAAGGAATTTTTCCATACTGAACATTAGAGGATTATTATTTAAGATGAAAATTGGCATTATCGAACATTATGATAAATTAAAGAATGATATTTGGACATGGGAATCGAACCCAGGACCTTTCATTTCAATCCTGTGAGCTTCACCGGTTGTGCAAATTAAATTGTTCAAGTGTTAGCTTACTTCCACCATAGTAACTAACATGTTTTGAAAATTTGTATTAAATTTTTAATGTAAAAGTTGGTTTCCAATTAAGGAAGCTAGTCAAATTTGTTGGTTTTCCCCTTGAATTTTGTGATGAAAAAAATTAAATTTTTACTTAAGATACTCATTTTTCAATGCTAGTTTACATATTTACCCTTTCTATCCTGAGAGCATTCTCCAAATTTAAACTTCATTTACACAAAATCATGTTTTCTGTATTTGCCCTTTCTCCTCCAAGCTCCTGATATTCATAATACCATAATTGATTCATGATTTGCTAGTCTTTCCTTTTTCGCTATTTGACCTTCAATTAACACAATCTTGTTTTATTATATATTGTTCAACTATATTTTGTGGTTATTAATAATTGATTCATGTCTTTATAAATTAAATGTTCGTTTATTCAAAGATTGTAAATATTGTTCTTGACACACCTTATTGATACATTTTAACAACCAAAGCGTAATATTTTTATATCATTATTCTGAAAATAATACTTATTCTATCATTTTTGCATAAACATTATTTCTATAGTTTCTATTTCTAAACACTAATCAAACTTTTTTTAATATAATCTTACAATGTTCATTTATTTAAATTTATAATTTGTAATTGTATTTTAAATAAAAAAAAATTACACTTCATATTTCAGTTTGATTAAAAATTTTGCTGAACAGCTGATCTTTTTCAACTTATTTTTGTCAAAATTTTGTCTAATTCTTTTAATAATTATTGTCAATTAACTTTTAACTATTCAATCCATATTATTCGCATAAAAACAATATTAACATAGTCATATTTTTAAAGTCTTATTATTTCTTATAGATTATAAGGCAAATGAAGCTATGACAAGCCTAGCCAACCGGTAATGGTAAAATATATATGTCATGAATATAAAACTGATTCAAGCCCTATGCTGGAAACAGTAATGGATATGAAAAGACTACATGTCAATGAGTTCTAAATAACTTTAGTTACACTTATATTATATTTGGAAGAAGGTACAGGAAAGTTGGATAGAAACATATAAAAGGGACAAACACAATATGACTTTTACAATAAAAAGAAGAACACAGTTCACACTTTACACTGCTGCCACTGGACAAAGATGTAGTGGTTGCCTCTTAAAGAAAATCAATCGTCACCACCCAATCCCCCGACCTAGTTTTCATTCTATCGGAACTCATCAGGAGGGGGTGTGAAACGTGCAATGCAACCTCCTAAAAGAGGAAACCAAAAAACAAAAAAGGGAGTAAATGGAAAATTGTAAAGAATGATAGGACACATAGATAGGAACATGTAAAAGGTATAACATAAAGGACAACCACAGGAAAAGGACAATAGATGCGAATATATAATGTATCTCTCTATAAGGAAAAGTGAAAAGAGGTTTCCCTTTAGTTACACTTAAAAATTCACAACTCTGAAACACATTTTCTTCTTTATTAAAATATATTTAGCATTTAAAGTTTGCCACACACTAAGTTAGACAAAATATGCTAAGTAAGACTAGTGTGGTTTCATTTGTTTTGACTTCATATCAACCTGCACATTCATTGGTCTATCTTGTGACACAAGAAAGGAATGTATTTGTCTACCTCGTGCCATTATTGATATACAATGATGTGTATACATTTAAAAACTCACAAATTGAATAATATAACCAATTAAAACTAAAGTGGGAACAATCCAAGCTTAATTTGTGTGTAGTGTAGCTACTATAACTATAAAGTATTGACATATATTAGTAGGCATGGCAAAAGTGTTTGTCTACTAGCTTCAGATGGATCAAAAGTGTTCCAATTTAACTCTTTCATATTGATTAAAAATTTAATTTCACAAATTATAATATATTATCTAACCTGCAAAAAAAAAAATTGTTACCTAACTATATGTTTAAATATTCACCATTGTAAAGAATTATTATTTATTACTTATGGTTTGGATTAGGAGGGATAGCCAGCACTCTTACCTTGGTGATACTGAAGTAGACATTGTTTAGATAGAACACAAACACATTCTTAAGGACAAGCTTTCACTGTCGCCGACAGTTTCATTAGGTCAAGAGAGTAGACTAATGCTCTTGGTTGAACTGCAAGGTTGACTTTCCACAGCTGACTTTTGTTCAGTAATGATATCACTGTATAGATGGCAGCACTTTTAATAAATAGATAGATAGATATATAGATAGATAGATATAAAAACTAAAAATTGTGTTATATATTGTATTATTATTATGACATTGAATGTAATAATAAGTGTGCTGGTAGGAAAGAGAGGAATTACCTAAGGTTGAGGTTAGGGGCTTGTCTGGATTTGATGATATAATTTTATTTTTCATTTTTGTGTCATGTCGATGACCATTCATTCTCTTTCTTAGTGTTTCTGTTGAGAGACTAATGTATTGTGCTTGGCACTGGTTGCATTCCAGTTGGTAGATGAGGTTTTCAGAATTACAAGTATGGTGGCCTTTTATAGGATAATTTATTTTAGTTATGTTGTTGGAGAATGAATTTGTTGGTTTATGTATGGTGCAGGTTTTGCAGGGGGTGCGGTTACAGGGAAATGAAGCTGATATTTGTTTGGGTAGTAAGACGCGGTGCTTAAAAACACAGGAATTGGCTCATATTTCAGATACGTGACTTTACAACTACAAGCTGACTGTTGATATATGATCTTCTTTGAGAGTAACATCACTGCGTTGAGAGCTTCACAATATTTATTATGATATTCTTCCTTTTTATTTTTCTATTCACCCTATACCTTCTTCCAAATACTATACTTATTTTGTAATTTTGCTCTTTTATATTTTATCTAAAATAATAGACTGAAGTGTTTTCCCAATTTTACAAGTGCATATTAATTCTAGTGATTATCTACAATTGTGATTACAAGAGCCTTCAGCTTTAGAATAGAGACAATTATTTTGTGCTCCTTTCAAATATCTTTTGGTTATGAGACTTACAAATTCCAAAATCCTATCATTAATCAGCACATTTTTGCATATGCAAACTGGATATTCTTTGATAACGAGTGTGATGTTTGGTTGCAGGAGAAAACCCAGTAATGTGCGAGCAATACCTCAGAGACCACAACACTGAAATATTATGTGGGCCTGTGAACCTGTCTTCATGCCTGGACCTGTCCGACCACTCTGGCATTATCACACTAACCTCACCCAAGCTATTCCGTATTCGTGGTCGGACTCTCCTGCTGCACATCAAGGCACTTGTAGACGACCGTGAGGTGCTCAAGGAGGCGGTGAGGGTTGGTTGGTTTTATAAATCTTTGGAAATCTGATCCATTTGTGATTTTATACTAATTGAATAGGGGTCATTTTGTGGGAATGGGAAAGAATTAACATTGAGGGTGAGTAAGAAACAACTTAGGATAAAACACTTACTACACCAGGGGTGCAGAATATGTTCAGAGATCCAATATTTCCCCAGAACATAACATTATCATAAAAAAATTCCCTGAAAACCATAGCACTCAAAATAAAACATTGAATATTTTATAGAGGCTGAAGGGAATAAGGATTATTACCTACTACATAGTTTGGAAAATTCAAATTTAAATATATTTTTAATCATAGTTATTTTTATAGTACCTACATTATAAAAAATGTAGTCTCCCAGAAATGGCTACCTTCCCATTTCCTTGTGTGTGTTACATATTGTATCAAATGTTCACTGATATCAGTAGGCTTACCGGTACTAACATTTAATTTTACATCTTGAGAGTAAGAGGCAATGGAGTGTAATTCCGGGAGGCCTTGGTTTAATTGTTGATTTTCTTTGACCTTTCGATTTTTCGTAGACTCACCACTACTGCAAGGTCGATCACTATCAACTACACTAGGGGAAATACTATTGCTATTTACGACCGAGTTTTCCTTACCACATAATTTACGTTTTACACAACTTTCAATACTCCCTTGATCCTTACTTTTAGGTTTTTCTTGTGTATGTTTATTAGATACGTGATATCAGAGTTTATCACGTGTCACGCCATTTACAACAAGCACAGTTGATGTCTTGTTTGCTCTTAAAATTTGACATAATAAACATTTGTTTAACTAATCCATCTAATTTCTTATAAACATTTATCTATTGTACAGTGTACAAACCTTAATAGGTCCACTATAAACAACAATTTTATGGCTACACTATTATTAAATACACATGTCACAAGTTTAAATAAATTGCACGCACATCGCCGTTTAATTAGGCCGCTATATAACGAGTGACTGAATTCAAACTAAAACAAAACGTCGCTTACCCTTCCCAACCCTCCGCCACCTGCCCGCCTTAGCTACCAAACACCCGCAGTGGGGTAGGTGACTGATGACTCATTACTCAATCACGCCTTTAGCCAGGTTGAATTATTAGATTTTTCCTTTGCCCCTTGTCTCAACCTCTGACACATTATCTAGAACTCTGACACATTATCTAGAACTCTGACACATTATCTTAGCCCCTAGTCACCACAACTCCTTGTGCTTCCACAGACACTGCCTCACTATGGCACATACTGATAGTGTCAGTGTTTTGAGTGTCATCGGCCTTAGTTTTTCATACAAATGAAACTACCATATCAGAACCAGAATGTACTAAAAACGTCAACAAAATTGTTGGACTTTTCCCTGGCTCAAATTTCCCCCGAACCTCGTTTGCCCGTTCGAACACATTCTGCATCCCTGCACCAGGCCAGGATTTGAACCCTTTTCTTCTTACCACCAAACGGCAACACTGACTGACACCTTAGTCTACATGTTACTGATGCCGGTAGCTGGGCTAGTTAAATGATTAAAAAAAAAGGTAAAAAATTTCACATGGGCTTTTGAATCCTCGAATCTTTCAAATCCTCAGGATATTCGAGAATTGGAGAAAATTTCTGATTTGAAACACACATTCTCAAAAAAACCATGTTTTGTCCTTTCCATTTTTCAAGTGAAATTTGTTTTAGTTTTTTGCTTACTAGTGGTTCAAAACCAATTATAATTATTATAAGACGAACTTAACAACCAGACCCCAGACCAGTATTCTATTATCTTTATATTTCCTCTTATCTTCATAATAATTCCAAGATTAGGATTTGATTGGAATTTCGGATTCGAGAATTGTATTTGTAAAATAGTGGATTCGACCCAGCTTTAAAAAATGTGATCCTATATTTGATAACCTAACTAAAATTAGTTCATAAACATTTAGATGATAATAGCTTGTATTAAAAAATGTATAACACATATTGTGTATTAAAATAGCACTGTAATATGCCGGATACTATTGCACTGTAGTGAAGTGTACTACATAGCTAATGGTTATTTCTAATGTGTAGCATACTCTAAAAGTTTTATAACTACATTAGTTAAATAAAAACATCCATACACTTGAGCTAAATCAATGTTTGAGGGTTTAATTTGTTTATTTACAAACTACCTAAGGTTTACCTTAGGACTGATAAGTGGCAGGTGTAGGCCACGACAGGCTTAGTAAGCAGGTGGCCCAAACAAACCCATACTCGAGAAAACAAAGTAAAGTGCCGGATTAGAAAAATTGTTGACAGCCATAAGTTGATAAAGGCAACAGTGCCGAAATATTATTCTATTTCTGTTAAAATGTGTGTGTGACTATTTCTACTATCGAAGACAGAAGAAAGGAAGAAGATGTCACCTTTGTGCATTGGATTCTTCCCACATTTTTCCTCTTTCCCTAGATGGGCTTTCTTCATCAAATTTACTCTTAGTAGTTTATCTTTCCTTTTTCTTTAGTTTTATCAATTTCCTTTATTATAAAATTATTTAGACATTGGGCCACCTCATTTTTAAACATTTTACCACTATCAAGTGATCAAAGCTGAATTTGAAGTGTAAATGCAATTATTTTGATAGGAAAAAATCATACTTACAAGTTCACTTTGAAAATGGACAAAGACAACATATTTTTACTAAGTTTTCCTATTGCTTGGAGTTTGTGCTCATTTTAGTAAATATATTTTAAAATTCGCATGATCGGCCATACTGAAGAATTCGAGATTAGGAAACAAATACAAATTCCTGTCACAATAGAATAACATTATATCTCTCTAAAGAAAACCTCTTTTCACTACTTTTTTTTCAATCCATCTTTTCTGTACGGTTTTCCAAATATATAATAACAAAAGATAAATATAATAACACTAGTAATGATCAGACTAACAAAAAGTCTCTAAAATATGTGTGAAAATAAAAAGCAGTTTTTTAGAAGGTTTGACAATTTCTCTTTGTCAACAATTTTGCTTTATAGTTATTTTCTGTGTCAAGGGCCATCTATTTTTTAGTAAGCTAATGTTGTCCAAGTTGGTAATTAGCACTATATGTTATGGTGATCAAAAACTAGTGGGGGGGAGAGGGGATGGGGTCTAATGCTTTAGATTTGGCCAGAGAATGATGATGTTAAGCAGAGAGGACCTACAGTTTAGCGTGGGTTCCGAACCATGGCGGGGGCCTGGCATTTCACACATTCACACAGCGTGAACGCACACACTTTACCAGAAGTAAAGGAAGGGTTTGGGAAACAGATAAATTTGCGCCGGGACCGGGATTTGAACCCCAGTCCCCTAACACAGACGTCTGACACCTTACCCCTAGACCACAAGTTCCCTGTTATTAAAAACTGTATCAATATATATTGAGATAAATTCATGACATCACCACAGATACACTACAGGCCACACTAAGATTGTTTTGGCATAAAAGTGTGGCCTTTCGAGTCAATACTGTAGTTACTTAAATATAAATGGCTTAGTTTTCAAATTTCTCTAGAATTAAAAAAAATACTTAGAATAAATTTTAACATATATGGTGATGTTTGTAAATGAATGCAGGTTAGCAAGAACCGTGGAAGTGAAGAAAAGGGCTCAGCCTCTAAGAAAAGCAAACTGGAGAATACCAAGGGGAAGGTGGAACAATTGTTAGATTATTATTTGCCTGTTCCTGGGGTCACCGTGGACAGGCTGGCCACTGCGGCCTCCAGCAAGAAAATGGAGTACTACCTGGGTTGCGACTGGCTGCATGAAATTTCCATCACCATCCGCAGAACCAAGCAGACCACCGTAACTAATGAGAGGTAACACACTTTTTGATTACACACATTTACCAGAATGTAGGTCCAAGGGTTTGTCCTGTACTATAGTACCAGAGTAGTACAAGCTCTCCCCATTAGTTGTACTGTTTCTCAGCTTTGTAACTAGGAACTTGCCCACTAACATATAACCATATGCAAACCCCACCTCCAAGGCTCAATCTTACAATGTCACGTTAAAGTCCTCGTAACTTAACCGTTGGTTAAACTTGGCGTTGCATTTTACAATACTATTTTGATATGCTCGTCAAGCTACGGACGGGTGCCTTCCATTAGTTTTTATCATTAAGCTTCTCAGAGCACTAAATTTTAAGTAACTATTTAAATGTCTGTGAAGTTATGGAGTTGTCAGGAAAACATATTAAAGTATAATACATGTTCATGTTGTTGTTTATAACATGTCATGTTATTCAATAATCATATTCATACCTATAAGTGTATAATATATAATGCTTTTTTCTATGCAAATAAAGATGGGTATACCTACACCCTTTATTTTAAACAGGCGTGTATTTTAACATTATTTTTTAGGCTTCATAATAATTAAATATTTAAACAGTAGAGTCATAGTCAATTTTTAAACACAATCTAAAATTCAAATAAAAAACCCCCTTAATTAACTATGGACGCCCCCTTAATTAACTATGGACGTGTACTGGAGGGGAGAAAGTGAAGAAAAAACACGTCCCATATTAGCCATTCAATCCTACACAAAACAACTTACAAGATGAGCACTAAATTTTAAGTAACTATTTAAATGTCTGTGAAGTTATGGAGTTGTCAGGAAAACATATTAAAGTATAATACATGTTCATGTTGTTGTTTATAACATGTCATGTTATTCAATAATCATATTCATACCTATAAGTGTATAATATATAATGCTTTTTTCTATGCAAATAAAGATGGGTATACCTACACCCTTTATTTTAAACAGGCGTGTATTTTAACATTATTTTTTAGGCTTCATAATAATTAAATATTTAAACAGTAGAGTCATAGTCAATTTTTAAACACAATCTAAAATTCAAATAAAAAACCCCCTTAATTAACTATGGACGCCCCCTTAATTAACTATGGACGTGTACTGGAGGGGAGAAAGTGAAGAAAAAACACGTCCCATATTAGCCATTCAATCCTACACAAAACAACTTACAAGAAGATAAAAATAAAGGTAGACCTACAACTATTGTCAATTACTATTAACTATTTACAACAAGGAATGACTCCTCCGAATCACAAAGTGAAACAATTTAAAATAATTTACATATTTTGAATAGGAAAGAAGAGCCTGTGGGGATATAAAAACTTGCCCAACAGAAACGTTGGCATCCCAAACTAAACAAGAGGCATCCAGAATTTTCTTAAAAGTTAGACTTTTAATACCACAACCCTGTGATTAGGTAATCATTGGTTAAACATTTATTTAATTACAGGTAGACAATATTAAAACCGAGAGAATCCATAAATAACTCTCCAAAGTTTTCTAAAGATAATAATGTAGCCTCACTTGAATAATAACAATTGCCATAAAACAATATGGCGGAATGTTTGGAAGTTAATGTGGACGCTAAAATGCTAACCAGATGGTAGATCTCGCGTTAACTTAATGAGCACTTTAACGAAGATGCTAACTCTAACCGAACATGGTAACATCCAAAGTAGTGGTTGTTATCGCTTAACCTCATGTTAAGCCCTAACGAATAGAATAACATGACGTTGTAAGATTGGGCCTAAGGGTCAACCACCTCTTTCTATATCATCCTCCCTAAACATGTCTGCTCACACTAGTCATCTTTATTGTGAATCCTGACAACTATTGGTGGCTGATTGTGGTACAGTCTGTCAAAGCCAATGATGGCATTTTGAGCCTGATTTTTTTTTATCTATCTTTTGAATTGTGTGAAAAGACAGGTAGTGGTGATTCATCAGCTTAAGCCAGTATGGGGTGGTAAATAACATGATCCTTTTACGTTGGTTTTTGCATTTTGAGAGAGATAACATATCCTTCTATGTTGGTTTGGTCATGATGATAGGATGAGTGTGGATCAAGTGAAAGCAAATATTTGAAGGTAGAGTATGAATCAAAAGCAAGGGCGGACAGGATCCCAAACGCACGGGGAAACTGTTGGGAATTTATCCATTGCTTAGAGAGAATTGGGCAGGAAAAACCATTTCATGGCAAGGGGTGGGGGAAATATAGCATGCTCATTGTTTCAGTTGGTACTGCTGGCTCAATCTCTATTTTAGAGAATCATCATCTTTTCTGTAATAAACCTAGAGGGAGCCTTTATTGAAAGAAACAAGTTGTGAAGGCATTCAGTTATTGGTCAACAAGTAAGAGAGCTTGAAAGATTTAGAATTAGAGGACAGATATATTGTACTCCACCATATTTTGGTGTTTGTAAATGAGGGGGAGGAAGTAGTAGCTTGCCAAGGTCAACTATTAGTATCATCCTGTCTGTTGTTTACCGAACCATAAAGCTGTATAGTAGAGACTGCAGGAGTGTTAAACTAAAGGACCTTTTAGGGGTGTCATTTCCAGGGGCTTTCAAAGATAAAGAATATTTAAAGGGTAACAAACCTACAAAACATTTAAGGTGCTTAAAACTTAGAGAAAATTTAAGGGGGCTCATTCCTAGAGAATATTTAAGAGTTTTCAACCTATAGAACATTTAAGAAACAAAAAAAAGTTTTAATTTTTTGCATTTTTCCAATAGTTCGTTCAAAGAGATTAATCAATACAAATAATTTTCATCAAAAATATATTAAGATTAACTATTCGATTTGTATTATTCAATATTTGCTCAAAATTTTGCTATTTGATTTGATAATTTTTTTTATTTGTACATCCATATCTATAGTTTTGCTATATGATTTGTTAAAATATGCTATTTGCACACCCCTTTATATATTACGTTTTTATGATGTTATCATAGTATTTTATCACTCATGTTATGTTTATTAATTAGAGATGTCAAGATACCTATTTTTCTTGATCCCGATTCTTGATTCCGATTCTTAAGTTCAACCTCGATTCTGATTCTTGAACATTTCCTTTTTCGTTATTTTTTCAAGCATTATTGGATATAAAATCATACATGCCTGATACCCTACTCCCCCCTCAATGCGAAACTTGGACTCGACCATTACAACACATGTCATTTGAAACTTTAATCTCACAATCTTATAGATATTTATTAAACTCACTAAAAGTCTTCAAAACCAGACATTCAAATAAACTCAAAATTAATTTAATAAATTGTGGATTTTATAACGGAAAGAACACATTTCACACGTTACAAAAATTTCATGTCGTCGAACATAATTGATCATACACACGTTAGCTCACCAGAAATTAGTGAGGAAGTTTTGGCAATGATATATCGATAATCTATAGAATTAAAATATAACATTTTATTGCTCCATTTTTATTAACTACGCTGATTTTGGTTCTATTTTTATTAAACTTTTCTTATTCAAGGAGCTAAATAAAACATTAAAGATTTAAAAGTGACCAAGAATATAATTACATGAGAGTAGCCATTTTAATCTGATGGGAATATTGTAGCTTTCGATATACACGTTGTGATATATTAATTAATGATAGATATATTGATATATTACAGAAAAATGCCATCCCTAGTCTATGTATTAAATATCAATTGTTTGCTTAGAATCGATTAATATATTCTGACAGTCTCACTTAGCTTTTACTTTGGAAAATATGTGTGTCAAAGTTAAGTTTTTACCTCTTTATACTGTCATAATGTCAGGTTGTATTATATTCGAGACCATTTATTTTTCATGTAGAACACCTCAAAATGTTACGGTCTTATTTGTTATACCCACAAATGGCCTAGTTATTTTACACTTGGTGATCCAACATAACTTGTGCTACGCACATGTACGAACACAACCCC
>CABFWO010008270.1:0-17400 GCA_902155825.1 Timema genevievae | reverse complement strand
TATGTATGTATGTATGTATGTATGTATGTATGTATGTATGTATGTATATATGTATGTATGTATGTATGTATGTATGTATGTATGTATGTATGTATGTATGTATATATGTATGTATGTAGTATGACTATATATTCTAACAGTGACCACCATATAAATACTGAACAAGTATGGTGCAAATTTAACGCCGTCTGTTTCCACTAATTCGCTCCCATTCACAGGGACTTAATCTCTCTAGATCCCCGGACCTAAGTTCGAAGCTCATGCAAGGACAGTCCAACAGGTGTAATAATTGGTTGAACAACTGACTGTTATCGAACGAGACATAATCTCCCGGTCATCTGTGCTTTTAAATCCCCTAGACACCGTTCCTCCACAGTCTGATAGCCGGAACAGACATCTGCTCGAAGTGAGAGAAATAAGTTTAAAAACCCTCGTAATTGGATTGGCTCTAGGTCTTACTAACCGTTAAAATAAATATACTGTTCTACTAAAAAAAAAGCGCAATTATATCTATTATTCATTTGATAACAGTGAAATTGAAATCAGCTTAGGGCTAAGATTTTTTTAAATACGTTAAAACTTTTTCACTGTCATGTATTCCCCTGTTTTCTAAATTAGAATACTGAAAACTGCACCGTGGTATGCCAGCTGGGTATTATTACCTAACTAAGCTTGGAATTATTCTCTGTATTAGAAGGTATCTTAAGAGGCCTGGTTCGAAATGGATAACCTACTTAAGTTAGCGGTTATCTGGGAGTGATATGGGTTATTAAGGCCACACTTTAGCCGAGGGGCTTCATTTTATATTTTTATTTGATTAAAACTTATTTTTATATTCATTATAATTACTGATTACGCACATTAGTACAATATTAAACTCAAAAAATGTCGTTGAAATAGATGTGTCTACGTATATATATATCGAGTTTGCGTATTTGAATTTCAAAAAAAGTTTTGTTTGCATTTTATAGCTATTAATTTCCGACACCTTAGCTCAGTTGGTATCTTGTCTGTCTACTAAGCTAAAAGTCCCGGGCTCAATTCCCGGTATGGTCAAAAATGTATCATTGGTGAAATGTGGGTTAATCCTTTCACAGTGATGAATTAACGGTCAGGGATTGGATGTTGTGCCTGTCCTAGTCTTTAGTTAGATTATAAGACATATGAAGCTACAACAGGCCTAACAAGCCGGTAGTGAAAAACGTATGGCTTGAATTAAAAAAAAAACTAGCCAGGCCAAAGGCTGGAAACAGTAATGGATGTAAAGTAAAGCTATTAGTTTATAGGTAACATGATTTAGATAAATTTTGCATGAAAAATTGATTTGATTTTATCATTCATAAATAATTAAATATTATACTCCATATACTCCATTCACGGTAGGAATTACTCTCTTAAAGGTGTTTTTTCCTACCAATATCCTACTATATAATAGATTTCTGGTAGGGAAAAAGGCCTTTCAGAAAACAATTCCTACGCTGAAAAGACTTTATGATTGAAACGGTCCTATTTTATGTAGAGGTCAGCATTCAACAACTGTCTGGTAGTTGGCCATAGGAATTATCGTGAGGGAATATCCTTACTCATTAAATCACTGAAAAGCATATTCTAAAGATTACAAAAGTGAATAGCAAGAATATATTAAAGGTAGATGGGAAACTTCCAGGAAAACTTTTATATCTCAAAACTCCTTTAGGATCCCAGAAAATTTATCTCTTTAATTAATTTAAAAACGACAGAGACCTATTTTAACCATAATATCAAGTGCATAATAAAGGTCTCATGATTGTTTAACAGATGGTAGCACTAATACAATTTTAGTTGAAATTGGACTTTCCCCTTTATTCCCCTTCACCCTTCATATTTAATCATGTACTAACACTCCAGGTCACACCATGGTTTTAACCCAACCTTACCCGTGATTTGCTGTCATACTCAAAAATATAGTGGAAGAAAGAAAAAAGATAATGTAATGTATAAGATACAAACTTAAAAGGTTTTACGGAGAGATGTTCTGACGTCACTGGGGGGGCTGGGATCCTTCAGTAGACCAATGAATTTTGTATCACTTGTCTGAGCAGAGCTTTGGTACGTCTGTTTGACACTACTGGGTCTATCAAATAGTTGCCTAGTCCTTGGATGGGAGGATAATTGGTGTTTGGGGGATAAAGGATAAGCTAAAGCAGAAGTTGGCTATAGGTCGATCTGGTAGAAATTCTCTGTCAATCGTGAAAGAAAACTACATCATCATGAATAAGGCAAGCTTACCTTGCGTTATTACACTATGATACAGATTTTAAGATAGGACCATAGGGTAATCCGTCAAGTTAAAACTGATATCTTTCAGGATAAACGGAATGCACATTTTATTTATTTTATGTATTTTTTATAAAGGCAGGGACATAATTATTGGAGGAAATATTGAAATTAAGGAATAAAAACAAGCTGCATGGAAAAAAAAATTAAAACTAAAAGTAGACTGGAGGAAAGAAGGGTGATCAGTGATCACGGACCCTTGATGAATACAAAAGTCGATCTGGGCCCTAACAAAGGGTGCTGAGCCCTGAGTTAGAGGAACTACTTCATGATGTGTACTATTGCAGTGATTCTTAAACGGGGGGTTGAGGGGGACAAAGAAATATATTTTTGGGGGTATTCTAAAAAATAACTTTAAATATTATTTGCTGATTACTGAAGTCAAATATCTTAAATTTTACGTTTTCTACAATGGTAAATATTAAAGCGAAGCAGTGAAGTCGACTCCTGCGTGCGAATAGCATTAGGTAATACAATTGAAACAAGAATAGAGAGATTAGTGGAAAGTGTTCAACAGCAGAGGTCCTATTAAATACAATTAGTTCGGTTATTATCAGTTATTTTATTTGTTTGTTGTTATAATCAGTAAATAAAGCCACTATTTTAAAATAAATCTTAGTGATTAATATGTTAGTAAAACTAGGGGGCCTCTAAAATATTTTAGGATATTTAGGGGGACACGAGTAATAAAAGATTACCAACCACAGTATTAGTAGATACATTTCATTAAGGAATCACCCTAAGCTGATAAATGTTATATTATTTTTGTGCTATGAAAATGGTGGCAAACTATGGCAAACCTTTCATAAAAACAGGTAGAATATTACTAATGTATTGAAAACATAGCAAATAAAAAGTATCTGATTATCTTAATATATAATATGCTCGATAAAATTGTATAATATTATTTTATGATAAAAAGTAACTTTTTTCCTTCTACCAAAATGTTCAAAAAAAATGTTCAAAAATTTAAATAATTTCAATCCAGGACATTTTTAAAAATAAATCTGTAGGTTTACCATATATAAATAAATCTGAGTGTATTAGCTGTATTTCTCAACATAATTTAATCCAAAGACAAAATCCTCGAAATTTCTGCCACTGTCTTGAACCGTGGACCCACCGATACGGCTGTTAATTATATTTTGTTCAAATATGATTATTCATATCTCAAAGCTAAAGGACTAGAGTTCTTTAACCGTGGTTGGGCGCAGTCGTCACGTACACTTATCAAAACACACATTACACCAAAGAAATATTTCTCTCAGAAGAGTTCATATTTATAAAATATGTGTTTATGACTTTAATAAGCAAAGCGCCTGAAGATAGAATCTCTCTGCAGCCAGCTCTACAGCTCAGCTTTGCGGGTTGAGGTCCAAGTAAAAGGGGACTATAGTGTATTCGCGAACGAAAATAATTTTTTCTTAGATCTTTAAAGTGGGATTGAAGAGAACAAGGTTTAAGGTCCATTTACTATCAGTTTTTAAGAAGAGAATTTGTTTTTGAATATATATATATATATATAGCTTTAGTATATACGTTTAGTTTAGTTCTCAAAAGATATTTCGTAATATTCATTATCATTGATTAATTAATTCTTCAATTAACAAATTTCTGCTCAAACACCATGATGTTCCCGACAAATATTCATGTTGAGATAATAATATGTAGAAGATTAAATTAAATATATTTAATAAAATAATATTTTATTTATTTTGTATCATAAAAACTGTAAAAATCCATACCTTAACTCACGTAATCCTCCCCTCATACCCCACGCATTATAATGGAACTACATTAGTACACTGTCCGTATCCATTAATTTTTTTAAGAAATTATGTTTTTAATTTAGGAAAAAAAACAAAGTTATTTAAATATTAGTAGGCCTACACTTCTTTTGTTACTGACAGAGTGAAGAGAAGTCCTGTTTTTACTCGAGCGTTTAACACTCCTTATGTCTGTCCATTTGCTTCTCGATTACTGCCAAATACGTGAATAAATCTCAAATAAAGTTGGAATGGACGTTCTTCGAATCTAGGCCAAATGACGTATGTGTGTGGTTTTGACATCTGGCTATCCGTTTCGAATTGGCAACCAGTCAAAAATGTTTTGTCTAATAAATCATCTAACATTATAGGAATTTAAAACTCTAAGCATTCGATAGAGTACTTTGGACGTATTTGATCAATTGTTATCGTATTTTTCATGTTATATTATATAATATGTATTTGTTTTCTGTATAAATTGATATCTAAGTAAAAATATAAATGTCAAATCCAAAGATAAACTATAAGAAGAATTTCAAATTAAAATCCAAAGAGAAATCTTTAAAGACTGTAGTAACAATAATAACATGAATCCAAAGATAAATTATAAGAAGAATTTCAAATTAAAATCTAAAGAGAAATCTTTAAAGACTGTAGTAACGATAATAACATGAACTAAGTGAGGTCTACAAATGTTCATAGAAATGCTATTAAGTTATATCTGAATATGTTAACTAAAAATCACATGAATGTATCAAACGCATCTAAGTTTGAATCCTAATTTATTATGCTTATAAAAACTTTTGATAAACATAAACTCTTAGATTATAAATATGTCGCTTTCAAAAAAATAATGCTTGAGAAGATAAAAAATAATTATAAATAAATAGCTTTCAAAGAGTATATGTATTTTTTTTACTATAGAGTTAAAGTTTTAAAAACGTGATCTTGTGGGACTAAAAACATTTAGAGCTTTACAGTTTTATTTTGGAATCTAGTATTAAGACTGAAAGGGGTGGAAAGTGAGCTAAAAGTCTGTATTTGTTTGCAATTTCTATAAAAAAAACTTTAAATACAAAATAAATAGTATTTATTTAATAAAAAATATTTAATATTAAATATAAATATTTAATGAATTAAACCAAATATTGTTTCAGTAAATACATTTATTTTCATTTATATGCTTATATCAAGAGTTCTTGAATATTGGTCATGAGTTTTTAGCTAAACAGTGGCTTAACCATAATTATATTTGTGGAAGGGGTGTAGTAAGCCACAATTCTATTTGGGGAGGGGGTGTACTGTGTGGAACTGGAGGCTGGTATACAATTTAAAGAGAAGACGGGTTTTAAGGTACATGACCCTAACAGCCAAAATTCCTTGAAAGTTTATGAATATTAAAAATGTATTTAGAAGCTACATTTTAAAGTATCTTTATGCTGATTTAAAGTAATTTTATAAACAATATACCATCTACTTTTTCGGAATTCCTAGGAGAGAGAAAGTATTTTGATAGTGAAATCAATCCAATTCTATAATTCTGATGGATGTTGACGTTTATTGACCCCTCGAATTGATTAGGCTAAAACTTTGGATATATATAGAGAGTCTTCATAAAGTTCCCCAGAGGCATATTTTGAATTGTTTATCCATCCCTTAAGTTAAGGGTAGTTTACCTAAGGGTATAAGGAGAACAAATCGATCGCATTTACACAGACGGGTACATGACGTGTGCCTCCCCAGAATCTGCTTTTACTGTGGAAAATTTAAATTTTAAATTTGGTCTACCGTGTGACACAATTGTGTTTACGGCTGCATCGCATGCTATTTTTAAATCCCTGTTCTTTGTATATTGTAACTGTCACCATAACGCTCTAATCTCCACGGATACCATGAGTGCTTTGTTGGCACTCTCCACCTTGAACTCTTGGAATCATCTCATGAAGATTATCTAAGAACAAATTTCTACCCACTTTGATGGTCGCCAGTTCTAATGCGCTACTCTCACAGTAGATTATACTTCCGATGACGGGGAGATCAAGGTTTATATATTGGTTGGGTGTACTGGTTTTTTTCAAAATGGTTTTCCACTTTCCCTCCAAGCAAATGCTGTTACACTTCCTCTAAATTTAACCTTCTAAATTCCTAGAACCATTAACGTAATTAGTACATAAGCGTATAACCCTAACTGGTTGCAATAAGCAGTGTTATTAATATAACAAAAATAATGATATTAATCGTAAAAACACCCTGCTCACCTTCTGCTGGATTCCTGGTTAGGCTTCTATCTCGGTTAATGAACTGGTGGACCAGGCAGCTAAGGAGGCAGTTCATCTTCCCCCTGAGGCATTGATTTATATTAAAATACGTATCCATAAAGAATTTAACTCTTAATTTACAAAATAGGCTCTTATGGACATCTTACCGAGTGGCTTTCCCGTTAATGTTGTATTTTTTCACGCAGTGGATCTGCCATTTTGTAGATGAAAAAAATTAATGTAATTGTTCTATAAAATAAACATGCTATTATATTTAACATTAATTGATGCATCTAGTAATAGTAATGTAAAGTAAAAGAAACAAACATATTTTTTCACAATGTGAAAACCAGACTTTTTTTTAAATCATTTTCGTGAGTTTCCAAATACACTACATCATACGCCTCGTTCAAATTGTGTGGTAAATACAAAAATTGGATGTTGGATCTAAATACATGAACATCGCCAGAAATATCTGAAATATATATATATATGTGTTTGTGTGTGTGTATGTATTACACAAGGTTTAAAAGCCCAAAAACACCCTCCTGTGTGCGCCACTGGAGTAATTTATTTAGTCTACATGTCCACTGTTGAGGGCAAATATTAAATAATATTTTGAAGTTGAAACTGTCATTAAAATAAGCTCATTATAAAATGATTAAATTGTATCGAGTAGATAAAGCTCCTAATTAATTTATTTTTTGTTTCAAAGTTGATGCCTTAGAGTAAGTTAAAAAGTTTATATGTTCTTTCTACATTTTCTGAAAAAATAAAATAAAATAAATGTTAAAAAAAAGTCAAAAAATACCATTTTTGATGCTTAGGAAAATACGCTTTGATTAAAAAATATGTTAGTGGTTAAATTATTTGTTTTTTATTTACAAAAAATATAATAATAAAAATACAATAAAAAATACTACCAGCTTATTTAGAGTTTATACACAAACTTAACGTATTACCGATGGTAAAAAATAAAGCAATGCACACTTACTAACAACATACCTAGAAATTATTTATTTTTTACTATAAGCATTCCTATCCATAATCTTCCCTAGATAATAACCTCATCACATCATACCCCAATTTTGAGCTAGTTCTATCCAGCCCACCGCATTACACCTATCCTGAGCTAGTTGTATAAAGTCCACCTCATTGCACCCTATCTTGAGCTAATTCTATCCAGTCCATCTATTTAAACCCTATACCTATCTTGAGATAGTTATATCCAGTCCACCTCTTTAAACCCTATCCTTATTTTGAGCTAGCTCTATACAGTCTACCTTATTACACTCTAGTTTGAGCTAGTTTTATCCAGTCTTCTTCAAACCTATTTATGTATGCTTAAATCGGGCTTAGTCGAGAAAAAATATAACCTAGATTTAACATTTTATTGTGAAGATTGATTTTTAGAAATATTCTTTAAATTGAACTGTTCTATTTCCTTTATATTGCATTTCAGATATAGGTAACACTTTTCAAAACATATGTCCATGATGATTTTTATTTATCCTGTAGTATTTAAAAACCAGTCCCTGGATATATCCTTGATATAGCTTGTATATTTTACATCATTAATGATTATCTTAAACAGTATTTTAGCACTTAAGAAAACTATAAAAACAATATTTTAATATGTAAGATGAATTTAATTGAACTAATAAAATAAGGGTACAGGGGAAAAGGAGGAAAGTACAATTTAAAAATAAAATTTCCATCTGTTGGACAATCATGAGACCTTTCTAATGCACTTTAGATTATGGTTAAAAGAGTTCTCTGTCATATTGAGTTAGTGCTGCCATCTGTTAGACAATCATGAGACCTTTCTAATGCACTTTAAATTATGGTTAAAAGAGGTCTTTGTCATATTGAGTTAGTGCTGCCATCTGTTAGACAATCATGAGACCTTTCTAATGCACTTTAGATTATGGTTAAAAGAGGTCTCTGTCATATTTAAATTAATTTGAAAATAATTTCTTGGGTCTTTCTGGGGTTTTTGATAAAAAATTCGTCATGGAAAATATATTTAATGTGACTTTTCCCCCTCTTTCCCTGTATCCTTCAAATGTTGTGAATCCTTACACTAAGCATATAACTTTTTTAAATATAGACATTATTAGTCAAGATTCTATAAATTACAAACATAACTTTTTACGGTCAATTTATTATAAGTATTATTTTATAGGGATTGATACTATCTATCTATAGTGACACACAGGTAGTACGACTTAACGTATGAGCATGTGATAGTAGCTATAGTATCTTTCCTAGCAGTCATAATATGCCAACAATTATACAATAATCTATATTAATAAAATGAAAAGTTTTTTGTCTGTCATGATTGTTGCACGATATTTATTACACGTAGATGACAGAAATTTTAAAATTAGCTACTCCCGTCCACAAACATGTGCACCTGGAGGCTGGAATTTTACAATTTTTAATTATATTTTTTAATTTATTAAAAACTTAGAATAACTAAAATGAAGAGATTTTTTTCTGTCATTTTTAAATAATCAGCTGTATATCACATGATTTGACGTATTAATACGTAAAAGTAGATCTAACAACTTTTAGAGCTCAGATACGGTTCTTCCCAAGAATATTGGACATATACGTGATCTACGTTCATAGTTTTGTAAACTGCTCGGCGGGAAACAGCGATCCTAGCGTAAACCCCTGTAAACGACCAACCGAGAAGTGACACAAGCTATAAAGGCAGCTTCACAAGTCTGTAGTTTCACCTTTGAATCCCTCGTCCCACGTCAAATACACACGACGTAGCCAACAGCATTTACATATAATTGAATCGTTAATGCCTTTCGTTGTTTGCTTTCTGCCTGACATTTTGACGCCTGGGATTTAGAAGCCTTTCCCTCCCTCTTTATACAAGAACTGAAACATGCGAAGGTAATAAGACACCCTGAGGCATGTATTAACCTCGTTATCTTGGTGTCTGCGAGCGGTAGTAGTAAGACGGAAGGAATAACGACTTTGAGAAGTTCTGTGTGTCTTTCGTTTCCAACTTTCATCTAAGGTTACTTCTGTTTTATTCTTGTTAACGCGAAAAAAAAATTAGTATGTGTTCTTTTATGTGTTTATTTATGTACAGTCAGTTCCAGAGTCCTTCAGATGTTGCCCAACTCTTGTACCAACCTAACAGAAGTGCCTTGTCAGTTTTGAAAGTATTTAGGCTGATTTTACTTTTTTGTGTTTATAAAATTCATTCACAAATCCTTATTCACGTCGTATGCTGGGAATAAAAAAATAATAATAATTGATAGCGTTGATTCTGTTACAATATAATATGAAATATTTTATATACCACTGATTACATAACCAGGGCTGCCAAGAGGATTTTGTTCAGCTAGTTGTATAAAATCAATTTCATTACACCCTATCCCTATCTTGAGCTTGTTATATCCAATCTACCTCATTACACCCTATCCCTATCTTGAGCTTGTTATATCCAGTCCACCTCATTACACCCTAATCCTATCTTGAGCTAGTTCTATCCAGTACACCTCATTACACCATATCCCTATCTTGAGCTAGTTCTCTCCAGTACACCTCATTACACCCTAACCTTATCTTGAGCTAGTTCTCTCCAGTACACCTCATTACACCCTATCCTTATCTTGAGCTAGTTCTCTCCAGTACACCTCATTACACCCTGTCCTTATCTTGAGCTAGTTCTATCCAGTCCACCTCATTACACCCTAACCTTATCTTGAGCTAGTTCTCTCCAGTACACCTCATTACACCCTGTCCTTATCTTGAGCTAGTTCTATCCAGTACGCCTCATTACACTCTAATCTTATCTTGAGCTAGTTCTATCCAGTACACCTCATTACACCCTGTCCTTATCTTGAGCTAGTTCTCTCCAGTACACCTCATTACACCCTAACCCTATCTTGAGCTACTTTTATACATTACACCTCATTACATCCTATCCTTATCTGAAGCTAGTTCTATTCAGTCACATTCATTATAACCTATCTCTTTCTGGTGCATTGTAATGTTATCCTCTCTTTAGCATCTTGGTCTTCTCACTGGTCTCTTACCATCGAGTTTACCAATCAATACCTTGAACGTGGTTCTAGATTCTTCCATTAGCTCTGCATGTTCAACTCACTGTAACCTGTGAGATTTGATTACGTGACTAAGAATGTCTGATCATAAGTAATAAGTCATAAGTATGTAACTCGTCATTTTGTAGCCCCCTCCAATATACAAACTCCAATATCTTCATCTATTTTCGTACAAAATATGTTCTTAATCTCTTGGTTTTCCAAAACCCTAAATTTCTTCTCGCCATTTAAGTTAGGAACACAAGTTTAACTTTCATGAAGAATAACCGTTGGAACTATTACTATGTATATTCTGAGTTGTAGAGTTGTACTGAGCTGAACAGTACATCTCTCGACAACAGTTTGTGCAGAGTTCCTCGACTCTTTGTGTGTGTGTGCTCTACGTTACTCTTTTGTTCCTGTGCAGACGGTTGCGCACGGTGTCAACGAACTCTGAGGTTCTGGCTTCTGGCTCATCGGCCACTCTCATCTTGCGGTTATCTTAGATCACGTCGGCTCGAGCCTGGTCAGGGCAGCAATGTGTTTATTCTAGTGATGAGCACAATCGAGTATTTACTCGATTCTCTTTAAAAATAATCGAGTAAAATTACCCGAGTAATTTTTAGCGAATCATTCTAATCGAATCGTCCCGTGGCAATCGGTTGAACAATATTACTCGGGACTCGGGAGTCTTGCAATGGAATTATAAACTAATAACAGGTTAATAATCTCTTCCTGTAGTAGTCAGTAAACAATGACAGTGACTTCCACCCCCTTATTTTCAGGTTTCACGTTGCATGTACAGTCAATATGAAAGAATGCGTTTAAAGAAGTGTCTAAAAAAAAGTTGTGTGCCCTTTTTAATAAAATAAGCTTTTATTTATAAATTCATGTTAGAGGAATTGATAATAATTGTACCTTTATAAAAGTTAAAACAATTAAATTTTTTTTCTATTTTGTAACTTACTCTAATTAGTTTCAATCTATAAATAATCATATTTTACTAAGGAGAAATCATGATGAAAATAATTAAGAAAGAAAATAATTAGTTTCGTTTTATGCGATTGTGGAAATAAAACTGTCGAGGTGTCGAGTAAAAAAAAATTGAGTAACTTTCATCGAGTACTTTTAAAAAGAATCGGGAATGTGATACGCTTAGTTAACATGCTTTTCGATTATGTACCTTACATCTGCGAGTAATTTGTATTGAAAACGCATGTGCAACATTTAAACCATAAAGGGTCATTTTTGCGTAGCAGTAGAAACTGTTGGTGAAAAATTAGCTCTATGGAAATATGACTTTTAAATGGAAATAGCATGGTAAACAATGCAGCCAATAAGGTTGATTTTCACTTAGCTGGTAAGAAAAGAGTAAATAAAAGAATAACACGGTCCGAGTAAAGTTATTCGAGTAATCCCGGAAGAATCGAGTACAACCGATTACACAACACAATCGAGTTACTCGATTATTTTTACTCGATTGTGCCCATCAATAGTTTATTCGCGCACGCGCGTGAGCACAGAAATGTGCGTGGTTTATTTGTTACGAGCTGTGAACTCTTAAGAGTATGAACTACTTAGTTCTTGAAGTGATTCTCGACCCCGTTTTAATTATGTCTACGTTTTGGCTTTAATTATTTTATATATTTTACTGCGCACACGTGCGTGCTAGCACGGAGAGGAGCTTTCCTTTTAACGTTTAGCTGTGCACCCGGATCAACCATGGGTTTGTGTCAAAGCCCTAAATAAATATTTAAGTGACATATCTTAAGTGCTTTCTCCTTGCAAAGCCCCTCAATAAAGCTTCGCTGTGACGCGCCCCAAGTCTGGGTTCGTGAACCTCTAATTAACGGCACTGGTTTCAATGGGTGCAGACTTTAAGCTGTCTCCATGAGTGATAAAAGGGTCCACGAAAGGTGTGGGCACAATACGAGATTTTAATTGTTAACCACCTACTGCGAGTAATATGTCTTCCTCAACTGAACAATTTTCTTAATTTCCACTCTAATTTCTTTATTGCTAGTTTAAATGGTTGTTTTTGGTAAAATAGTGGGCATACTTACCACCTTTAATATTATAAAGATTTATCACAAGGTGTGATATTAAGCCCCGTGGTGTGGTTTTCAGTGTACCTGGCTACGAACCTGGTATATTCCAAGGTTCGCAGCCAGGTACTGAAGAATATCCAAGGTACCGACTGGTACCTTGGATATTCTTCTCTTGAACTCAAATGGTCGCCATGAGTTGGCAGATTAGTCTTAAGTTAGGTCTAAAAAACTACTGGCTCACATCTTTATAATAACTATGATCACATCATGTCAATACGGGTATGACGTGTATACAACCTCCTATGGTGTACCCTGGGCAACATTCTGTGCCACCAGAGCGGTAAATAATCTACGTACAGGCGATTGAACTGAATGTTATGGCCCTAACAGTTAGTACAGTAGCATCTCGAAAACTCGACACTCGGCATTCCGTGTAACTCGACACGCGCACGTGCACACAGTTGTTGGCGCCAGTCATCACAATCCAAGGTCATTCAACTGTATGATCTCTCAGTCTGTCTGTGTAACTCGAGTGGAACAGTGCTGTGGTGTTTTTACAAGTGCTGTGTTTGTTAGTTTTCCAATTCAGTAACGTGTTATTCGAATTATATTATATGTACAGTACTGTACTGCATTTCTGTATATTACATCATTATATTAACACGTAATCTATTGTACTTTGCGTATATTACTGTTACTGTACCATGCAAAACTACAGTACGGTACAACTGTACCTATAATTTTCGGTACTGTACTGCGATTCCTGCTTGTTTAGTAAACATGACCTAGTAAACATGCATCTTATGCAAGTTCATTCGTAAAACTCAACATTTCATTAACTCGACACCATCTCAATCCCCATTAGGTAGAGTTTCCAAGAATCTATTGTAATGCCATACGATAAAAAAAAAAGCCTGTCTGCTGGTGCTCTTCAGAGAATTTTCTGTGTGAGGCTTTGTGACGTCAGGCGTCCAACACGCCCTTCTGACAGTCTCGTAAAAATCATCAGTATATTCACCACCTATGATTTTATAAACATACCATATAATGAGCCTTTTTACACGTTATGTTTCAGGGAATCCTATGAATGACGCCTAGTGACGCGAGGCGTCCCCGGGCGCCACTCTGACGAGAGTCCCTCCCTCCCTCCACCCCCCTCGACTCTCCCCCTCCATGGCGTCGTGGAACGCCACGACAGCGCCGGAGCTCCTCCTGGTGGGCTCGCCGCCCGTGCTGACGCTGGTATCTCTATACGGGGTGGTACTGGTGGTCGGGGTGGTGGGCAACGCCATAGTGGCCGTGCTAATCTACACGCAGCAGAGTCAGCGCATGCGCAATCACCTGCTGCTGAACTTGTGCGTGGCCGACCTCCTGGTATGCGCGCTGAGTGGTTCCCTCACCGCGGCTACCAGCACCAGAACCACCTGGTCGCTAGGGGAGGTGCTCTGCAAGATAACCGTCTTCTTTCAGGTATGGGGAAGAGCCCCCTGGTCTGATATGTCTATCGTTATTTTTATGTATCGTGATATTAAAATATCGCAAGACATTGTTGGGATATTCAAATCTCACAGACTACGCTGGGCAGGACATACAGTGCGAATGGAAAATTACTGAAGGTACTGACTGGTAAACCTAATAGGAAGAGACCATTGGGAAGACCCTGAGTAGATGGGAGGAAAACATTAGAATGGACCTTAAAGAGCTAGGGTGTAATGAGGTGGACTGGATATAACTAGCTCAATATAGGGATAGGGTGTAGTGAGGTGTACTGGATATAGCTAGCTCAAGATATGGATAGGGTGTAATGAGGTGAACTGGATATAGCTAGCTCAATATAGGGATAGGGTGTAGTGAGGTTTACTGGATATAGCTAGCTCAAGATATGGATAGGGTGTAATGAGGTGGATTGGATATAGCTTGCTCAATATAGGGATAGGGTGTAGTGAGGTGTACTGGATATAGCTAGCTCAAGATATGGATAGGGTGTAATGAGGTGGATTGGATATAGCTTGCTCAATATAGGGATAGAGTGTAGTGAGGTGTACTGGATATAGCTAGCTCAATATAGGGATAGGGTGTAATGAGGGGAACTGGATATAACTAGCTCAATATAAGGATAGGGTGTAATAAGGTGGACTGGATATAACTAGCTCAATATAGGGATAGGGTGTAATGAGTTGGACTGGAATGAACTAGCTAAATATAAGGATAGGGTGTAATGAGGGGGACTGGATATAACTGGCTCAATATAGAGATTGGGTGTAGTGAGGTGGACTAGGTATAACTAGCTCAATATAAGGATAGGGTGTAGTGAGGTGGACTGGATACAACTAACTCAATATAGAGATAGGGTGTAGTGAGGTGTACTGGATATAGCTAGCTCAATAGAGGGATACGATGTAACGAGTTAGGCTGGATAGAACTATCTCAAGATAAGGATAGGGTGTAATGAAGTTTACTGGATATTTTTATCCAGTGACTAAATGATATTGATAACTGTTTTAAGCTGGTATTGTGAAGCTTTTTGGGTAAACATAAATTTATATTAGCGAGTAAATTACAGCAGCACTGGAGCAGATTCTCGATTTTCGGCGAACGTGTGAATCAATATTTCTACTTTTATCAAATAATACTTCTTGCTTAAGGTGCGTTTGGATTAGACGAGCTGAGCCTTTAATGTAAAATTTAATGTAACATATTTATGAGATGGGGATGGCCTCATGAGCGTGCTTTGATCTACTCACAAGCATGCTTCTATGTGCTCACGAGCGTGCTTTGATCACCTCACAAGCATGCTTCTATGTGCTCACGAGCGTGCTTTGATCACCTCACAAGCATGCTTCAATCTGCTCACGAGCGTGCTTTGATCACCTCACAATCATGCTTCTATGTGCTTACAAGCGCGCTTCAATCAGTTCACAAGCATGCCACGATCTGCTCCCAAGCGTGCTTTGATCTACTCACGAGCGTGCTTTGATCTACTCACGAGCGTGCTTCAAACAGCTCACAAGCATGCTACAATCTGCTCACGAGCGTACTTTGACCTGCTCACAAGCATGCTTCGATCTGCTCAAGAGCGTGCTTCGATCTACTCACAAGCGTGCTTTGATCACCTCACAAGCATGCTTCGATCTACTCACAAGCGTGCTTTGATCACCTCACAAGCATGCTTCGATCTGCGCACTAGCGTGCTTCGATCACCTCACAAGCATGCTTCTATGTGCTCACGAGCGTGCTTTGATCACCTCACAAGCATGCTTCGATCTGCTCACAAGCATGCTTCGATCACCTCACAAGCATGCTTCGATCTGCTCACAAGCATACTTCGATCAGCTCACGAGTGACTCGTGTTACTCCCACAGCTGTTGGTTTTTGTCACAAATTCAAAGGGAGTTTCAGTTAAAATAAGAATTTGCTAACTAATTAATGAGTCAAACATATTCAGAAGATAACCAAAACAATTTTGAATAGACGAGTATAAAATAAACCCAATTTTCTCTGGAAATCGATAAATATGTTTACAGATATTCTATGTATTCTTGTTTTTAAGTTTTCATTTTTAATAAGGATAGAACCTTTCTAAAAAGGCGTATCATTAATTTAGGTAAAAATTGGTATTAATGTCACTTAAGACCCGCTTTGAGGAGCAGATGGTATAAGGCGTTACTCTAACAACAGACTGGATTTTATTATTTATTAATGCAGTAATTTCATTCTTACCACAGATGTGAGGTAGTAAACAATTGAAAGGTTACGCCTTTACTTCAGCCAGTAATACAAATAAAAGCATGTTTTTTAAAATAGTTATATAGTTACTAAAATAAAGGTGAAATTTATTACAATTTTAACTTGAATAACAATTTGCTCAATCGCACCATCTAGAATGTTGCTAAGTTGGCAAACCTATGTACTTAATACTATGCCATGTAAACTTTAAGGGTAGTAAAAAGAAGGTAAATCATCCGTTGGAAATGTTTGCAGACTGTTCCGGTTGGCGGCAGCACTCTCTCGCTGATGATGTTGTCGGTGGACCGGTACGCCTCTGTGAAGCACCCCAGGCTCTTGACGCAACTGCGACACCAGAGACATCTAGTAGCGGTGATGGTGACTAGCTCGTGGGCTGGGGCGCTACTCACGGCGGCTCCGGCGGTCTATGCCTCAACGGTCGTACCAGAAGATAGGTGCGAGGAGGTATGAATATAAGAGTTAGAAGTGTAAGGATCTATTTTCAAATAACTTAAATACTACTTCCAATACTTACATACTTGATGGCGTTATGAGGTTAAAAGTTCATTGCCGCACTTACAAAAGGACACTACCTAACCCTATCTTAATCTAGTTCTATCCAGTCAACCTTATTACACCCTATCCCTATCTTGATCTAGTTATATCCAGTCCACCTCATTATACCCTATCTCTATCTTGAGCTAGTTCTATCCAGTCCACCTCATTATACCCATCAATTTCAGGTTCATTCTAATGCTATCCTCCCATCCTTTTATAGGTCTTTCCATCAAGTTTACCCTGAACAAGGTTTTATATTCTCCCATTAGCGCTGCATGTCCTGCCCACCGTAATCTACAAGACTTGATTGTCCTAACAATATCTTGTGATGAGTGCAGGGTATATCTATAGCCCATCATTATGTAACCTCCTCCAATCACCAGTATCCTCATACCTTTTTTTTACCAAATATATTCCTAATCACTTTGTTTTTAAACACCTTATTCTTGTTTTTGCCACGTAAGCTAAGAGATCACGTCTCACACCCATAGAGAACAAACCGGTAAAATGATTGTTTTGTATATTCTGAGTATTATATTCCTCGACAGCAAGCAAGATGTCAACAACTTACTACCCGCCTCGGTGGCGTAGTTGGCTAACGCGCTAGTCATGTTGAGCTCGACCGCCGAGGACGGGGAGATCGAGGTTCGAATCTTGG
>CABFWO010008269.1:0-18803 GCA_902155825.1 Timema genevievae | reverse complement strand
TTTTTAGCTCTATCTTTAGGGGTGTATACCACCCTTATTATTCAAGATGGACCCTAGGTTGCTGATGTGAATTATTCTATTTTCACACAAGGAATAGCCTGTCAAAGTTTGATGCAATGTTTTAGATACACGTTGTATATGATAACACCTACCTAGACCAGAATGGAATGGGCCAGTTTCATGGTCAGATTTAGTACCTATCGAGTACACGCTATGCATCTCCCTAGACCAGAATGAAATGGGTCAGTTTCAAATGCCAAACTGGCTCATTCTATTTTGGTCCAGGTAGGTTTTTTCCTGTATTTAGTATAGCACCGCACTTTATAGGTACTAAGTCCGACTATTAAACTGGCTCTTAGTCGTGACCCTATATATTAGACATATTATAAGCCAACTTAGATTTAAAACTATTATTACAATAGTGGGAAGCCATTTATAAAAAAAACCACCCTCAGTATACCCGACCAGGATCGAACCACGATCTTCCTGTCATCGGCAATCTAGTATATTGTGATAGTAGAGTCTTAGACCAGGGATCCCTAAACCATGGCCCGTGGGCTGAATCTGGCCCATGGAATAGGTTTGTCCAGCCCACGATCGCCCTGACAAAAATAAAAAAGCAAATAAAATAATGTCAGTGACGAATACCGAAATGATGGTACGCCTGTGTTCAGAACAAAAAATACCTACACAAATAACATAATATGAGTCAGGTGGCAGTATTGGAAACGCGTAATCAGAACTGCCATTTTGTGGTGTACGTCCTGTACATTTCCTCAGCACTCGCTGGCGGCGTTTCATAAAGTGTCTGTTGAGAGGAAGGGCTGAGGAACGTTTTCTAATAGGTGGAAAAGGTGATAATTATGTTAACTATACAGCTTACATCTATTCATGTTTATTATAATACACATATATAGAATAATATATGTCTCTTTTTCGATCCGACCCACCTATCACTTTCAATATTATGATGTGGCCCTCTGCTCAATAAGCTTGAGGGCCACTGCCTTAAACCATGCGGTCACCGAAGTGGTTTTTTTTTACTTGTACAGTACAAAAGTTTAACATAAGAGGAATTAATAACTTAATATTAGAAATGTAGGTAAGAAGAGTAAATAAGATATAATGAAAACACATTAGTCAGAAGAGAGGATAGGAAAACCACATTAATAAATAATATTTTGATGATCCCATTTGAAGCCGCCTTATAAGATTCAAGCTCCGATCTTATCATTAGCAGCGACAAAGAGCAATTTTAGTTTAACGCTTTAGCCTACTTGGATATAACTGCGGTTAGTCCCGTTTAAGAATGTTGTTTTAGGCCCTATGATATAACATTATTGAAAAATTTAATTTTCCCAATTAATAGTGTGCCTTGAATTTTATAATGCTATGTCTAACATATTATTCATGTATAATTTTTTTTAAATATCGTTGAAAAAAGACTTAAGCTAATTAAAACCACAGTTAAAAATTTTATAAAAAAACTGTTTTTCATTTATCCCCCTTTTAATGTTATAGTTTTGAAATTTCAACTACACTATCGCCCAAACTTTGGAATTTCAATTACATTATCTCCAAACCTTTGAAATTTCAACTACACCAACCTTTTAACATACCCATAAATTCCTGTTTTGTTTTGTAAACAACTTGTTAGAATAACCTATGAAATTATGAAAAACATACGGTTACTCAAAAATGAGCCCTGAAATGCCCACTCGTATTTAGTTACTTAGAGTATCTTGGAAAAGTAATTTACATTTCATGATACAGATTTAAATTGAATTGGTTGTAAATTATTTATGGCTTCTAGTAAATTTTCTAATTTTATCCAAAACCTTGTGGTTTAATTTAAACTGTGTAACATATTATTAGTACATGTGGAATTTTATGAAGGTATTTATGGAATATTCATTTTTATTTTCTTACTTCTTCAAGCTTACTTCTCCAAGCCTATACACTCGTCTCTATTTGATATTTTTATGAGCTTATTTTTATATCAGTTTCTAAATGAATGTGTTTGATACTAGAACGAAATTTCTATACTCTTATTATTTTCACTCATCTATTTTCTAAGTATGTAAACATGATAGAAAGTCTGAAACGTTTGAAATTGATCAAAAATTAAGGTTTAAATTCCTCTAACTGCTTTAACTTTACAAAATGTATTCTAAAGAAGTCTTGAATCATTTTTACAGTTAGTCTCCCAAGTCACATTAGACAGCCATTTGAGGATTGAAAATTTTAGATCGCATGCGTGTTCTTTAACTAGATCAGCCAATCCAAGAACACTAGATTCCACACAGTCACGTGATAGTAGGCAGTAAACACTGGGGGAATCTAATCGATAACCCAGCCGATGCCATCCGTGCAATTCCACCTAAAAGCTAGTCGACAAAATGGCGACTCAGCCCTTTTCGCCAATGGTTTGAATCGGAGCAGGCGCTGTAGAGTTACTTACTACCTTACCATCAGATAGCACCATAAAATATTGAGGTCAAGTTTGTCCAAAATAGGCCTGTAATATATACATATGATCATCATTATATTTAATCGTGTTATATTATCTCGAAATAACAGTACGAAAGATGCACTGTAATGGTGCAATGACATAACAAGAATTTCATTCTACAAATAAAAAAAAGCTACACCCCAAAACCGTTGAGTTAATTTTGTGTAGTATATTAAATCTTATCAATAAAAAAAATCCTTATCTCAAATAATAAAACAAATTAAGTATAATATTTCTCCCCTAATCATCTTTTATGACTACATTGTAAAATTTGAAGTTGACTTGCCATTGACATAAGGCTTAAAACGCTAATATAATATATTGGAAGTATTTAATTCGAATTAGAGTTCAAGTATTTGGTTACTGATCTGCCATAAACAATAGGATGAATATTTTTAACGTATAAAATTATTTACAATTAAATATACATAAACAAATTAATAACATTTTAGTGAAGAAGCATACTAAATTTGTGTAGTTTAAAAACAAATCATTTATTTGCTGAACAAATTAAACTAGCCTTCATCGGTGGGCAGGCAGGATAGTTTGTCAACCATTTCTGGTATATTTTTAGGGTGATGGGGATTTTGATTCCCAACAGCGAGTAGGCCTATTATAAACGGCCTTTCTTATTATGTAAATTTAGATTTGTTTTACTCCAAAAAGAAAGTAAGCTGTGCTACACAAACAGGAATACATATGTATCATATAAAAAATTAATTTAATTCAATGGACTGTGAATTTTATATAGTAATTCAAATAAAATTAATGTCGTGATTTTTATTAATCATTATGCATTTCATTTTATTAAATAAGAAAGCTATTGGCAAGTTGGTAAAGGAATAATCAGTTGTAATACAGTAATACGAAACTTAGGACAACATATAATTATATTTAAATTACAAATATGTATGTAACAAATGGCAGAGCTTGGTGGCTAAGTAGCTAGGACTTAGCTTATTACTATGAAGATGTCCCTCTTGGTATAGTGATCAGAGCCCATGGCTTCTGATATAGAGGTCTCGGGCTGTTTCCCTGTGGTACCATAGCTATTTTTCCCGAAAGTGGAACTGTTTCTATGAGCGCCATGTTCTTGTTAATTAGGCTGAAGTGAGGTTTAATATTTCCATTGGCTCCACACCTTCATAATCACTATCATGACGTCATCTCATTGCGGGTACGACGTGTAGACAACCTCCAAGGTGTACCCTGGGAAACGTTCTATACCTACAGAGCGGCTAAAAGTCTACATACACGGCAACCCAGCTAGATACTGCATCTCTTATGCCGGGATCACGATCAACTTAAACTTAACTTAACGTAACTTAACGTAACTTAACGTAAAGAACCTCCTTGTGTGTTTAAATGGAAGCGATCACGATGCCCTTAACTTAACGTTGACTTGAAGTTAACTTAACGTAAGAGATGTCCTGGGAGGTCTTTTACTTTACTTTACGTTACTTGAAGGTTATCACGTGATCTAGCCAGCCAATTATTATGCGAGTGACGTCATCAAGGATATTTAGTAACTCATTTGTTGGTATTATGACTAATGTTTACTCTTTAACGTAAGTTCTAGTGATCAGACATTGAAACAAAATAATTAAACTAAAATAGAAAAGCTAAATTTATCCAAAGAAAATTGTAATAGATATTTATTATATCGATTGAAAACTATAAACATTCACAGATCATCACTGTAAAACTAGTACAAATCACAGATCNCAGATCATCACTGTAAAACTAGTACAAATCACAGATCATACTCGAGAATGAAGATGTTTGGCTCGAGTTGTTACGTTAAGTTACGTGAATCGTGATCACACATACGTTAAGTTAACTTTAAGTTAACGTTACGTTAAGTTAACTTTAGGTTAACGTTACGTTAAGTAACGTTACGTTAAGTTACGTTACGTTAAGTTACGTTAAGTTAACGCTAAGTTGATCGTGATCCCGGCATTACGGGCAAATATATCCTACGTTAGGGAAAAAATGTAATGAGTCAGGTGACGTAACTTATATCCCCACCAACTGCACCTGTTCCATACCTAGGTAGGTTCAACCCCCCAGTCTCATTATCTAAAAAATTTAATAATGTATCTTTGTGTTATTCTTAGTTTTAAAAATCTCTAAATTATTCAAGAGCGAATCAAATTTTAAAAAATATATATATAGCCTATTTATAGCTATATTGGATGGTTTTAGCCACTAGATATGGCAGCCACTTCCCCTATCCCCCAAACCCTACGAAATAAAATAATTCGGGTAAGCCCCTGGTTTATACACAATGTATTATTTAAGTTTTTTCCAGACGAATGCTAATGCAGGGCTTTATATTAAACACTTCTCGACTTGTTACACTAGGAACTTATGTAAAAAAAAAATAGTTTCTGCTAGCCCATTCTTTTATTGTATAAATTACTAGTATAAAACATACATGACTGTTCAATAAGAAAATGTGAAGCAACCATGAAAGACTTTATTGATGCCACGCCCACAGTCATTAACTCTCTGCGTTTGTTGGACATCCAACTGTGAAGTTATCCATAGTGATAATACGTCTACGATTTCTAAATATATTGTTAATCTGCTTTTAATGCTTGTACCAAACTATGTCTATGTATTTTATCTCTTAAATACTTAAAGATGACCTGCTGGTCTAGGGGTAAGGTATCAGTCTTCTGTGTTGAGGGTCCGGGGTTTAATCCTCGGTCCCGTCACATATTTATCTGATTGCCAAACCCTTCCTTCACCTCTGACAAGACGTGTATTAATCACAACTTGTGAATGTGAGGAATGCCAGGCCTCCGCCGTGGTTTAAATTCCACGTTAAACTGTAGGTCCTCCATTTCATCTCTCACCCTACCATTGCACATTAGCGTAAGTGCGTATAACACGAATGGGTAGTAGGACATGATGCTAATAATAATCTTAAATACTTAATTGTGTCAAGGTTCCGCAAATGTACGCCAAACGCTAAATAAATATTAGTATCAAATTCTGTCAGCGACCAGCAAAATAAGCTAGAAAAATTAGAATGTAGCTTATATTTTTAGTATAAGCTGAAAATCTCCTCACTCACTCTAAGAAAGTATTTTTAGAAATAAAAGGAGTTTGAAAATGGGGCTTTCTCAAAACTGATCGAATGAGAAACTCGTAATTAGAAGCATGTCTGAAAAAAATAGTACAGTGCAGAGCACAGAATTTCTATCTCATTTATCTAAAAATGAGGATATTTACTTAAAACTCGTAAGTGTTGTGAAACGAAATAATAATTTTTTTGCAGAAACAAGATGAAAAAATATATCATAACATGTCATCAAGGAGCATAAATTAAATAATACACACTTTTACAGAAACATTGAGAAAATAGGAACATGTCCACTATGGCATAACAATCAATCATAATTCAATCTTTTAAATTACCTCCATTAAAAATGTATTAATATTTGCTTATATCTCTTTAGTTATTGGTTTGATTAATAATATATTTCAATTATTTTTTATAAATTTTATTAGTTCCATGACTTTACAATGATAACTTATTTAGTATCTCAAATAGTCGCGTAGATATGATCAAAATTGGAAACTTCCGCTAATGTAAAATACCCACAAAGCCATTTTCATGAGAAAATGGCAATTACAATTTTGTTTGTAATGTTAAAGAGTGCCTAAAAACGAAATTTAATCAAAACAGAACGGAATATGAGGAAATTGATTTTATCTCTGTTTGCACTTCAGTAAACTACCGTTAATTTTAGGGTTGTATAGCTAATTCCAAAAACTCATCAAAGGAACCTTATAAAAACCCTAAATACAAAGATTTAGACCAATTGATAAAGTGATTTCGGAGATACAAAGAGTTGGACAGATAGACAGATGAAAACCACTTTTAGTCTTGTGCCCATATAATGCGTTCTTTAAAAAAGTGAAAAATTTCATTATTTAAGATGTTATATTACTGATCTTATATGAAAATAGTGTGCTGAATCCACCTCGGAAACCCTGAGCATTTTGAGCTATGACGTCATCAATGTGACGGCAGACGCAATCCAAACCATCAATGTAATATGAAACTGTTGAAACAACATAGACCGTTTTTCCAACCATACCCCTCCCCCTAAAATAGAGGTTTTTGCTATTTCCTTGGAAATTGCTCAAACCATTTTAATTAAAATTCTATATTTAGTTTTGCCATTTTTAGTTAGCTATTGATTGACATATATCACTTATATGACAACATTCCAGGAGCGGCATCACAGTTTAGGCAAAAATTAGTTGTTTTCTTTAAAAGCGCTTTCCCAAAAAATGTGTAGGAACAGGAATTTAAAAAGTAAAAGAAACCTCTAAGATTTGTTTCAAGAATATTTTTGAAACTAAACCGATTTCAGTAAATTCATTATAAAACTCTCACTTTATAAGGGTTGACAACCCTGAAAATTCGAATAAGCACTGTATAAAATAATAATACAAATCAAATATTATAATTTATTATAATGTAAATTGAACGGTACAAGTGGAAATGACGCTATTTAATCATCTTCTGATAGTATACATAATAATCTTGTAAACCTCTAGTAAACATTAAATTCTGCAATGCCATCCTCAGATTCCTCGACTTCGTTATGCATGTGTGTGTGAGGATTCAAGCAGTGTTCGGTAGCACAATATTGACTGAAAGCAATACAGGCAAGGCCAGCTACAACACATCCACAACGTTTTTCAAAGAGCATATCTGCTCTACAACCACAACGGATAAGTTTTAGAATTTCTGGTGGTGCAACACTAGTTCCAGGTGGCAATATTACTGGATAAAATGGTTTGGACTGTTCATCTTTGATCCAACAATTAATTGTGACGTCAAGATTAAGGAGATCTTTATGTAAAGATTTTTTTCCACACATATGTTTTATAATGTGCTCTCTTAACGTTTTCAGCAAATGCTTGCAACTTTGGTGGAAGAGACTCAAGCTTTTGCTTTGAGGTTGCATTTTTTCCATAAATGCGTTTTTTTCACACTTCAAAACGAGTAGTTGTCATTGTACATGTTGTATTCTTCTACTTACTTAGCATTGCGTTTTATTACCCGTTCATGTTATACGCTTAAAACTAATTACGATAGTGGGTTTGGAATTGGGAAGGTTGAATATAAAGGAAATGAACATGTATCCGCGTGGAGGGGGTGGAAAACAATGTAGGAAAAACCATTCCAGTTCACACGAGTGAGATTCCAATCCCAATCTTCCCGTCCTCGGCAGTCTAGATAAACGTGAAACTAGCGTGTTAGCTAACTACACCACCGAGGTGGTTTGTTGTATTATTGATACCATAGAGAGGACTAGTAAACTTTGTAGCTTCATTGGGATGTTACAATCTTCTAAAGTTGCTATTTTCATGTCACTTTGCACACCCTCCTGGTTCTATTCATCTAAGTAATCAGTATGCAAAATTTTAGACAAATTGAATAATATTTAGGGTTTTTACACTTTTATCACTACTTCTTCTACATCTGCTTGGAGTGCCTGTTGACCAGAAATGTACTGGTGAAGAAATGGCTCAAGTCGTCAATAAGGAATTGAACTATTTGGTTTACGTGACCATATCATTGGTCTCTCGTTTGATACGACAGTGTCAAATGCAGGATTGTTTCAAGGAGCGTGTATGATGATTGAGAGGGAACATGGGTGGACTCTGTTGTGGCTGGATTGCCATCATCACACCCATGAACTGATCTTGAAGTGCGTCTTTGAAGAGTGTCACCACGTACCACCAAGTGGTCCTAATATCAAGATCATTCAAAAGTTCCAAAACCATTGAAATTTAGTTGATAAGAAGTAATATACGACGATGGTGGATGGAGAAGTGACCGTCCAAGGTTTTCTAGAAGAACAACGTGTGAAAATGGTTGACTACCTTCAAAACATCTATAAAGATGCAAGTCGCCTGAGAGATGATTATGAAGAGATTTACGTATACCTCTCCTCTTTCTTGAGGTTGGTCTGAAAGTGATTTCAAATTCAGGGCTTCAAGAGCCCTTCATCTATGAAGGTGGATGGAAAATGCCATATATGCACTTAAAATTGTCTTATTCTATAAATAACTGGAGATGACTAATCGGGAATAAAAGGGAATGAGAAGAGAAGTATATTTTGTCAGTCTCATATATGTTCCCTTTTGGAATGAGGCAGTTGATAGTCGATGGGCACCAAAAAATGACTTGGATATTATTCAGGCTCTGAACTCTTACCCAGATAGAGATGTCAAAAAGAGTACCTTGAAAATCACTAAGAGACACCTTTGGCATCTGTCAGAAACAAATGTTGGATTGGATTTCATGAATGAACGTATTACTCCAGCTGAGAAGGAATGAAATGATTCGATGGAAATAACATACTTTTTCAAGGTAAAAACCTGAGTGATTTTGTTAGAAAACATACAAAGACATTCTTTGTATTGTTTGGAGTCAAAGATGAGGGAGAATATTGCAGTGATGCGCTAAGAATCTCCATCAATGCCCATATAGTGGTGAATGACCCTGCAGAAAGGGGCATTGCTTGCCCTGATAAAGATGTTCAATGAGTCAGTCAGGGATGAATAGCAGAAACAGTTCCTGTTGAGGATTGTCGATCACCACAGAGGAGTTGTCACCAAGCGAACGAAAGCAGGAGTTGCATCCTACAAATTTAACTAATGTAGATAACATGAAAGTAATTCTTTCATCTTAGTCTAAGTCTTGTTTGAAGTTTAGTTTTATTGGAAGGATTTGAGAATAAAAATAATTATCATTTTAAATCTTGTTTCTTTAGCCTACGATATATTAATGTGAAAGTGTGCAACTTCTAAATATTATCCAATCTACAATTTGTCATATATTCTTTTTTTTATTAATAGGAATGAGAGCACGAGAAAATTCAACAAAAATATAATATCTTAATTTTAACCCTATAATATGAAACCCCCTAAGCCTCATTCAATATCTCCTCTTAATCTTCACCTAACTTCTAGAGCTTGTTTCCCCTTGACAGTACTTTTAATACTGTTGACTTTTATATTCCAAATCGCCCTGCTACAGTAGCACAGGTAGAAAGAGATGTGCTGCCAACCTGTATGGGACAATACTAATATGTTCCTGACATGTGGCACGATATTAATGGCCGTTCCTTCTTTCTGAGTAGCCTCCATGATAAAAGGACAATGTGGTTTATTTTCTGAATAATAATGAAACAGGAGCAGAAACACATCAGTGTAATCGTAAATTATGGTCACATTCGCATTGGTTGCATTGGCACATACAATTGCTTGTGCCATTATAAAGACATAGGCTTCTTTATGGTAGGTTTCAAGATCTGAGCACATAGAAGATACACCTTTATGAATTTGTCTAGGTGATTAATGGATGGAAGTTATGACCAGCTTGTTACTAGTTTAAAACATGTAGCGTTTTCGTGTAGAGGGGACCTAAATGTCCCATACCATAGGCGGAATATGATAACTGTGATATGTTTGTGATTTATTTTTAAAGGTGAACCATGTTTACTACTTGAGGGTGGGCAAAAGTGATTCTGCTATGTGGACGCAAAGATTATTCCCACAAAGAAGCGGCTGCTGAATTTAATCGATTGTAGCCAGATCGAGAGCTATTAGTGCACACCACTGTGTACAGGCTTTTGCATAAATTCAAAACCACAGGTAATGTAGTGGGTGCGCCACGAGCAGGACGACCAAGAACATCAAAAGTGGTGGAGGAAGCTTTCCTGTCGCGCCCGAAGAAATCTACACGCCAAACAAGCTTGGAACTGGACGCTCCCCGAACAAACATTTAGCGCACATTGAAAAAGCACAAGTTTTACCCTTATAAGTTGCAATTACTGCATTATTTTAGAGAAAATGATCCTGACCATCAACTTGAAATGTGCGAGTGGTTTCTAGGAAAGATGGAGGAGGATGCGAATTTTTTTTTGCAAGGTCATGTTATCTGATGAAGCTAATGTTTATGTGAACGGTGAAGTAAGCCGACAGAATATACGCTGATGGTCCGATCAGAATCCACATTGGTGTACTGTTAACAAGCAACAAGGCGCTGACCGCATCATGGTTTGGTGTGGTCTGTGGAAATACCGCGTTGTGGGCCCCTACTTTTTTAAAGGCACTTTTAATAGCAAAACATATCTGGTTCTGTTAGGAGACCCATTAATTGCTGACTTGAACATAATTGGTTCACGTCCGCAGTGGTCTATGCCAGGCACGTACATCTCCGGCTGGATGAGAACTTCCGTCAATTGAATGGCCGTAGGTGGCAACCTTCATATTCAAATTTAGCAAAATTTTTTCATACAAAATAAGTTAAAAACCATCTTTTATACTGTTGAGACATGGTTAAAATATCATGCATGTTTTAGGCCTAGCCTGCCCTCCCCCTTCTTTAACCACAAGAGTGAGTAAGCAACTGTGTGGCGCATATATAGGCCTACATTCTTTCCAACATACATTCTAGTTGGCTTCATGTAACGGTCAAGTTTTGTACAATGTGTACGTCATATTAAATACGAATAGTGCCTTCTACCCCTCAATTTAAAGTATCAACAGGTTATGGGCCCAGTAACCTAACAACTGCTTAAATATTTAGGTAATATCCCGTAAAAAATGTCCGTTGGGTGGTTCACTAATACATTTTGTGAAATCGCGCTCGTCCTTGGAAGCGACGTCATTCTCCATTTTTAGGTTCGTGCAATCAGTAAACAGCCTTGTGTCGCGTGTTTGAAGTTATGATTCTCGAGACTAAAGTAGAAATAATGGCTGAAAAGTTTGACGTGGCACACTTAAATAAGTTTGACGGCACTAATTATCATCAATGGAAATTTCAGATGAAATGTACCCTAGGGGCAAAAAGAGTATTTGATGTTGCAAAAGGCGCCATAGGAAAGCCGGAAATAGACAAAGAGAAGGAACTAGAAAAGTGGAATAAATACGACGCAATCGTGATGCTTACACTCACTACGGCAATGTAATTATCACAGATCACATTAGTTGAAAATTGTGACTCGTCTAAGGAAATGCTTATCTTTGATTATAAATCGGAAATGAACAAAATACTAGTCCACGAGCGCTTTTATCAGTACAAAATGGACGCCAACGACTCCATTACTCAGAATATTGCCAAAATCGAAAATCTTGCGTGACAAGTGAGAAAGACTGGTGAACAACTCAGTAATGTTATTGTAATGAATAAAATTCTTGATAGTCTAACTCCCAAATTTCGAAACTTCAGGCAAGCCTGGCTTTTACTAGACGAGGCTAGACAGACGAAGCCAAATATGATGGCCCATCTGTTGAATGAAGAGGTCAGTCAAGTGAACATTCGGAAGGTAAATTTTCAACTTCGACAAAGTTGAAAAGCGATTTTTAAAAGTCTAATAACTCTAAAAAGATTAATCAAACACAAAAGAATAGATCAGAATAAACCAAGAGTAACGTGCTATAATTTCCAAAGAAAAGGACATTACGCATGTGACTATTGTGCACCTAAAAAACCCCAAGAAAACGGACACCAAAACACTGAATGTGACCATTCCCAACAGGGTCACTCCTCAGTATTCAGTGCAGAGCAGCAGGCTGCTATGCAAATGTTAGCAGTCACTACCGAAGACAGATGGACACGGACAGTGGCGCTTCTGCACAAATGACTAATTGTCATTACTATTTTCCAAATTTGAAGAGACTGTGGACAATACGAGTGTTGTGCTTGGAAACAACCAAGGTCTTTCTGTGAGGGGAAGGGAAACCATCAAAATAAAATAAAAATATCAAAAGTAACTGGTGTGACTCAATAATCACAAATGTGTTGTACATTCCTGAACTAAGAGAAATTATTTGTTCCTAAGGTCTAATAGCTGTAAAAGGAATGAAGATCCTTAAAAAAGATAGATATGCAGAAGTTTACGAAGATGGTGAGATAGTAGCAAGTGCGGCTCGTGAAATTAACAATCTGTATCGGATGTTATTCCATACAGTGATCCCACATCAAGAAGTAGGCCTGTGAGTGGTAGTCTAAAATTGTGGCAAAAGAGACATGGACACATAAATAAGAGAACACTACGTGAAATGGTCACCAAAGGTTTGGTTGAAGCTGTACATATTAATGACCTCGACAATTTCTTCTGTGAGTCATGTCAGTACGGTAAACAGCACACAATACCGTTTTCACACTCAAAGCATGTCAAGGCCAATCCAGGTGAACTTATTTACAGTGAAGTGTGGGGTCCAATGTCAACACTATCCGTTCAGGGTGCTAAATATTTTGTATTATTTAAAGATGACTGTTCGGGCTATTTGTATTTTTCATCAATCATAAAGCAGATGTATTTGTGTGGCTCAAAGATTTAGTAAAGATGATCAAAAATAAATATTAATACTTTATCACTATCGTACATACTGACAATGGGGCAGAATACTGTAATCATGGAATGAAAGCGTATATGTCAAAACATGAATTTGTGTTTGAAGCAATGGCACCTTATACCCCTGGGCAAAATGGTAGATTCAAACGTGACATGAGAACCATAATGGAAATTGCACGTTCAATGTTATATGCAAAGGATATACTGACATATATATGGAAAGAGGCAGAAAATACGGCTCTTTACATTCTAAACAGAACTCCAACCTCTAAAGCACCAAACTCGACGCTCTATGAAATGTGGAGTGGAAAAATGCCTGTGATGTCACATCTATAAACTTTTGGCAGCGAGACATGCATGCATATACCAAAGGAATTGCGCGACAAACTAATGCCAAATATCAAAAAACTCATCCTCGTAGGATATGATGGAAACTCAAACCAACTATCGTTTGTTGGATCAAAACACACGGAAAATCACAATTTCAAGAAATGTAATTTTCAATAAAAATTCAAGTAGTTTTATTCCTTAAAGACACATGGTCCCAGTTTTGATATAAAACACACATCATTCCGATCAAAAAATTCAACAGGAGAATGTAGGCCCACAATATCCTGAAAAGGATGATGAAGAATATTGGCACATTGTAGCGAATTAAGAGCTGTGAACAAGAGATTTCATCAGGCCTCCCAAACTTTATGAAACTAACCCAGTGGAAATAGATGTACCACAGACCTATGAGGAAGCCATGAAGAGTTCCGATGTAGGGCAGCGGACTGAGGCAATCAAAGAAGACCTGGATGCCCTGGGAAGGAACAACACCTGGATAGTTGTCGGTAAAAATGCTATATGCTCAAAATGGGTCTTTAAAGTAAAATGCACCGGAGACGGAAACATTTCACGATACAAATCAAGGCTGTGTGCTAAAGGTTTTGCACAGAACATTGGGGAAGATTACAATGACACCTACTCTCCTACAACACGGTATGACTCTATACGAGTTCTACTCACTATCGCAGCTCAACAAAGCTATAAAATCATGCAGTTCAATGTGAAAACTACATTTTGTATGGTGATATCCAGGAAGACATCTACATGTTTCCACCAGATGGAATCAGCGTTAACCAATACCTTCTTTTCTATTTAAGAAAGTCCCTATATGACCTCAAACAATCTTAACGTTGTTGGAACGAAAAGTTTGACAGTCTCCTGAAAAGGTTTGGATTCAGCCAAAGTACTGCAGATAGATGTGTTTATCGAGGTGACTTCAACGTAACTAAGATTTTACTTGTATTATATGTTGATGATGGGCTGATCATGACTGAAAATAAAATTTCCCTTCAACTTGTACTCGATGAACTGAAGACAACTTTTGAAGTCACAATCAGAGAACCAAATTTCTTTGTGGGACTGGAAATAAAACAAAATAATCTGAATGAATCAATATTTTTATATCAGACCAACTATATCAAACAAAAAATCAAAATGTTTTAACTTGAAAGCTCTAAGCTAACCAGTGTGCCTGCTGATCCACACACTTACCTTAGTTCAAACAAAGGGGAAACTGAAGAAAGAAAAGTACATTATCTATAAGCTGTTGGAAGCTTAAGGTCTGCTGCAATAGTTAGTCGACCAGACATTATGTACGCAGTTGGAAACGTGAGTAGATATTTGGCAAACTATGGACTAAATCATTGGGATGCGTTCAAACGCATCTTAAAATACTTAAAAGACATATCCAGCTCTGGAATGGAATTTACAAATAGTGAGAATCCACCCCCATTAATTGGCTACTCGGACTCTGACTCTGTGAACGACTTGGACACGCGACGCTTTACAACCGGATACCTGTTTCAAATGAGCTATGGCCCTGTAACATGGGATAGTCAACGTCAACGGTCTCCCCTTCTACTACCGAAGCTGAGTATATTGCTGCATCAATTGCGGCCAAAGTAGTCATCTGGTTGAGACATATTTTACTTGACATTGGGGAATCAGTGGGAGAGGCCACAGTTCTAGCATTTGATAATCAAATTGCAATGCATCAGGTGCGAAACCCAGAGTTCCACAAGAGAACTAAACACATAGACGTGCGTTACCACTTCATACGTGAAAAATATGTGAACGGTTAAATCGAAATCAAACATTTACCCTCTGAAGATCAGTTAGAAGATATACTAATCAAACCTCTTCCACGTGATCATTTTCAGACACTCAGTGCGGCAATTGGAATGGCAAAACAGCAGATCTAATAAAATCAACTCATTGAAATTAATATGTATATAAAGTTGTTGTGTTTATTTTAAACTAATTATAATTAAATTAACTGTATTTGTAATCATTTATGTAACTGCAAACAAGCAATAATATAGTGGGAGTGTTAATACATGTTTAAAAGAGCATGCTTGTTTTAAGCATAATCCTTCTTTAATCACAAGTGTGAGTGCGCAACTGTAGTAGCGGGCTCAGCAGTCCTTGCCCGTACAAACTAAGCCAGCTAGTGAAAACTACTTGCCATAGTAAAATATATATGGATATCTAAATATATATATACATATATAAATGTTATAACAAAAATTGTTACATACCACGCCTCGGGAACATTGCCTGGTGAGAATGGCTCCGTGGGGGGAGTTGCACCGACAGGCACTGACCTCCATTCAACTCCGTACTCAACTTGACTAGACCACCAACTGTGCTGCGTGGATTTGATCATGGATCGCTAGGGTGCGTACGTCATTGTCCACCACCTACAGGTTCTACCAAGCTTCGAGAAGTTTCTTTAACCTTCCGAAGGTTGACCCCCTCCGCCCCTGGTTCGTCAGTTCAAATAGTATAAAACGCCTGGATCCGATGGAGACAAACACAGTCCCAATCTTGTACTCGAATACTGACTTTTCTCGTCTCCGTCCAACATTATAGCAACCTAGAAGATACTAAGGTCACGATGATGCTGCTGTCAGACTCACCGGCCAGATGTAAAAACTTGTAGTAAATTATAAATTTTTATTTACATTTTAAAGAGCTGGAGGGTATACGTTCAGAGTCATGTAATTTAGTTAGGATTGTTCTTTCAATTTAAGATTGTTTATCAATCTAAAGTTTGTCGACTGTAATACGAATAATTAGGTTAGGTTATGATAGTCAAAGTCATATTGACCATGTCATGAGGAATCTTCCATATCTCTTGTTTTTTTTTACTCGGTCCTTTAGACTGGTAGTTTCATTGGAGTGAGTCTCACTCCCTGGCCTGTTTGACCACGTTCCGGTCTGCAATGCCATCTGATAAGAAAGGAGGAACTCAGGTTGTTCAAGGACCATTATTGAGACCTAGTTAGGTAATTTTTAGTTGTTCTTGTGCACCGATGTGCACTGTCATTCACCTGTTTTGGGGTGCGCAAATTGTGGGTTTGTCGCTGCCCTTCTGGCTCGGCCCGCACCCAGTTAGATGATCATGTTTGACTCCCTTTTGGAGCATCATGAGAGCTCGCTTATTTTCAGTAACTTTTATCTGAAGTGTAGTTTGTACCTATGTTTGGCTGTGTTTAAACTTATGATCCCTGGCGGTACTAATTAGTAACAAGCCAGCCTTTACTGTAAATAGGCCTGGAATCCTGAATGACCACTTTCTATAAGATATAAGCCCCGTGTTTCTATGACTGGGACAGATAGACAGTTCTCTGTAACTTATGTAACCTATACTACATGGTTAACACTTCAATGCTAGCTTCACTGGCACAAATTGTTCTCACTTCTTAAAATAGGGTTATTTAGTCTTAAATGTTATGTGGGTTCTGGCTATTTCTTGCTGGTCAGTCGTTATGCTCTAGATTTTTGTTGAAACAAATCGACTATTGCAAATATATCCTGTTTGCAGTCTTTGTCTTCCATTCGGGGAGTAACTTAAATTAGCCTTTGTATCGACTTTCGCTTTAGAAAGTGTAGTTATACCTCTTTTAATATTGGGGCGATAATTAATAAAAACAGCTAAGTTTTGTAGTCTAATTGAGGGATTAGACCCACAGTGCTTCATGCCGAGTTCACTCTATGAGTGTATCAGTTACTAAACTCATTGTTGTACTTGGTAGTTTGGCCCCATTTAGCCGGTCAACATAGGAAATGATGGATTGTGATTTGGTCACTACTTTGTAATTGTTTGTTTTGTTTGCACCATTAAACTCTTATGTCAAGATGCATCTTAATTTTATGTTTTCAAGTACTAACCTATCATGTTTAATATCCCTGTGAATGTAGTCGGTGTATTTATTGCTAACTAAGGCGTCGATACACTGTGTGGTGCATAAATAGGCCTACATTCTTTCCAACAGACATTCTAGTTGGCGTCATGTAACAGTCGAATTGTGTACAATGTGTGCGTGTTCAATACGAAGAGTGCGTTCTTCACCTCAATTTAAAGTACCAGCTTATACTCGATTTCGTTGCTTAGCTCTGTGGGCACCGGACTATTTTTTCGGTTTCTAGAGGTCATTAATCGTCGACATTTATCAAAATCTTGAGTTTGATTTAATTTTTGCGATCACAATACTTGAGATGAAGTAAAAACGTGTGGAAGGGGCTAGGTACATCTACATTGTCTAGTCGAGCTGTTTATCTCACTGTAAAAAGTGTTAAGCTCGAAGTACTAATGGGCTCTCAGGTACTGTATCTTGTGACGTTTGGAAGTTTCAATTAAATTTTAAAGGTGTTAAATAAATTTAGACCAGCTTCAGTGGCGGAATGGTCTAAGGCTTCACTCTCGTGTTGAACAGGCCTGATGATGATGGGGAGATTGGGGTTCTAATTATGGTCGGGTCTACTGAGGGTGGATTTTCCTAAATGGTTTCCCACTTTCATTCCACGCAAATGCGGGTAGATTTCCTTTAAGATGCTTACTTTATCATCCCCACCCCACTTGGGTAATCCTCATGTAGGTGTATTCGTATGTAAAACCTGAATAGGTAGTAAGACGCGGTGATAAAAATTAAATAATAAAATAATTTCAAGAAATGAAAGACATTTTGCCAATTAACATCCTTGTATAATATGGTTTTGAAAAATTTGGTACAAGAAGCTAAATTATAAAGCAGGCCTTTATTTTGAAAATAATAGGGGCCGTATACTGGTGGTGTCTTCACCTCCGTCCCCATTAAAGTGAATTAATACAGTTTAATAAAAGTTATAAAATTAAAACAAACAAAATAAATATTTCAGCACAAAACCTTACTTCACAGAACTAAAGAATTTTGTCTACTTTTTCTGAAATTAATGCATCTAATAATTTTACTGTAGAGCATACAATATAAAGGAAAATACATATTAATTTCTTAAGAGTTAAATCTTTTTCTATACATTATTAATAAAAGCCATATTTTAGGCAACATTTCTAATCAGAGACCATTTTGCCCCATTCTCCCCCAATTTACCCTTTTTGGCTTCGAAATATTTTGCATCCTCATTTATTTCTGAATAGTTAGACAATCTTCAATATATCTGTGAAGGAGTTCTGTGAAAGTACTTTCGTTGTATTATATCTAAATTATTGATCTAATTATACTGTACTAAATGAAAAGACGCTGTTAAATGATAGAGTATGTGACAATAAAGTATTTTCCATAGAACATTTGCCACTCATTAGATCTTGCAAGACAGCAGTCAGTGAACTGTAAGTAAACTCTGTTACGTGTCATCTGCTAGTGATCTTCCAAGGAAACCCTTCCCGAGTGAGCCACCGAACACAGATTCCGAGACCCAGCACTAGATAGTGTTGCCATGAGTTTGGACGAAACTAATTAAAACATTAGTGTTTATTTTAAGTGTGCGATATAGTGGAGCTCCTTTTCAGTTTTGGGGGTGGAGAGTGAGGGTTGGGGTGAGTCATAGTTGCTATGCTCACC
>CABFWO010008268.1:0-18804 GCA_902155825.1 Timema genevievae | reverse complement strand
AGCATGGTTAAAACCAATAAATTTCATAAAGTAAAAATTGCAAAGAATGAGTATACAAAATTAAATTGAATGAAAAAATCCATACAAAAGATTAACAATCTTTGATATTATAATTAATTTATAAAACCAAGTAAAACATCATTAAAATAGCAAATTATGATCTGGATTTTGGTATATTTTGGGGCATAAAGTCTTTACTCTTCATTTTATTTAGAAAGGTTTGTATTAAAGGTGTATAATTTGGATAGTTTTCATACCTTGGTAATATGTCACATAAAGTTTTGTTTTTTTCAAATAGAAAAACATATATTTTAATTTCTGGAGTCTGGAAAAATATTCTGCTGCAGATATCTCACGTAGAAAGGTTAATGTTAGTCTAAAGTCCTCTACTTTTAATTTATTGAAATTATTTATTATTATTATTAGCACCACGTCTTACTACCCATTCGGGTTATACACATATTGGGATTATTAATTTAAAGGGAATTCGACACCTTAGCTCAGTGGGTGACATGATGTCGATTTCTAGCATGGCCGAAAAATGTATCATTGGTGAAATGTGGGTTTACCCTTTCACAGTGATGAATTAACGGCTGGGATGTTGTACCTATCCTAGTCTTAAGTTAGATTATAAGGCATATTAAGCTACAACGGGACTAGCAAGCCGGTAGTGGAAAATATATGGCTTGTATAAAAAACTGACCCAAGCAACAGGATGGAAACAGTAATGGATGTAAAGTAAAGTAAATTGAAAGGGAAGCCAAACTTCAACATTGTTCCAAGTAAGGATCTTTCTCACAGTTGGATGGTTATTTAAAATGTTGTGTATATCAACTATGGAAAAAATTTGAATAGATTTGTGGAAAGCACAATTCTTAACTCATTGAGTATTTGTTAATAACTTAAGTTTTTACCATCTAACCTAATGGAATAAGATGATGAGAGTTAGACAAGCTATAGAAACAATCATCTGGAAGAAAGTGAAGCGTTTCAATAAGGTAAAAACATCCCCAGTGCAACTATTTGGGATCAAACTATCGTAAGCATCTTGTCTAACTTCATTCTGTGTTTGATTGTCATCTCGCTATAAAACGACTACTGTAAATGTATTTTATATTTACAAAGCCCTGTTACTGTATAGTTTAGTTCATCCACTACCATGAAATTACCTGCTTCGGTGGCCACATGGACTAAGGTGCTACTTTCACAATAGACCATATTGCCGTACATAAGCGTCTAGACTGAATGGGTAGGAATACCCAGTGCTAAAAAAACGATGATAACATTAAAACACTGATTTCAAACTTTATTATTAAAAAAAAAGGTAAGTTAACTTTTTTACCACTAACTAAATAATCATATGGGATATTAAACAATAGCTATTAGGTTTCATTTGATATTCTAAATGCATATAATCAATGCAAGTGAATTATTAATTATTTAAAATACTATAGTAACTCCAAAATCTGGTAAACCAGTAGTCTCACAGCAAACAAGAGATTTAAAATATATTTAAAAAAATACTAAGCCCAAGTCAGCTAATTCTCAACTCTTGAATAGAATAGACATAAAACACAGATATTAGTTGTCAATGATTATTTCAGCAAAGCCTGGTGGTCAAATTGATAAATGATTAAATATTGAATACTTAATATTAATAACCATTTTAAATTTATGTCAGGAAGGGAACACCAGTGAATGTAAGTGCATGTATTGATTACTTTTAAATTTTTTAACAAAACTAAGTAAGAAACAAACTTTTTAATTTAAAAAAAATTGATTTATTAACACACATCAGGGTCCACAGTACCTATTATGATTAAAAATAAATTAGCTCCTACAGTCCTTTCATTTTGTAAATGAGTAAATAAGTATAACTTTCAAAATGTGGTTACTTTTAAAGATCTAGGATCAAAACAAGGACCAGAACTATAAATTGCTGAATTGTTACATTTGTGTGTTGTTTCTGAGAGTGGATTAATATGTGAAAGTACTTAACACATTTTTTTAACCCCTGTTACATTTTGCAGTTTGTTTGATAAAAAAAAGAATAGTGATCCATTCAAAACTATAGTAAGTCTAGTTTTGGTAATCTTTGAATTTACTCTGAAAGGTAACAAGATTTCTTGGCCTTGTTCCACTATGGTGTATCTTATAAGATACGGCAAAGTGTTGTCAACCCATAGTTTAATCCACTAAGGTAAACCTTTAAGGCTAACAGTGTGTACATGTGTATACTTCTAGAATAATTTAAGCATATATATGCTTTTTTTTCAGTCTATATATATATATAAAAACTAAGCTATTTAATAATATTTGGTTTTTAAAATTGGTTTACGTGCTAGCTAATAACTAAAATGTCAATTATGTGACACAAAACAATTTAATTCATAGTTTATAATGAATTTATTTGACTGTCAAAAATTATTTTTGCTAGCTGATTTCTAGTGCCTAGATTTTCCCCTCTAATTTCTAAGCATTTATTTAAGTCTCTTGATGTAAAGGTTGAACAATAATCTTCCATATATCTAATCTTCAAGCTAGGTTCTACAGCACGGAGAACATGCAAGTCACTACAAGAAACAAACATATCATGTATGCTGTAGATGGATTTGTTTTGAGCACTTTTAAGAAATACTTTGGAGACATCTCGGTCTGAATGGATTATTGGGATGTCCAATTCAACTTGATTACGGGCTAGAAAAAGGAAACAAATAATATTAGAACTTAGTAACATTTCTAGACCAAAATTCCAAACACTTAAAGCATGCTACGATTAGCATGTACAGTCTTTAAACACTCTTTTGAAAAAAAAAAAAAAAGCCTTTGTGAAACCGATTGGAAAGGAGTTGGCCTGCTAACCAAAATTAAATAAAAATGGCCTGCTTTGGTCCTGGGCTGATAATATTTGCGTTTGAAATTTTTATTTTGGTTGTTAACTTAAGATCCTGTGTCAGTCAACCTCAAAGATTAACTTTAATAGATAACACAGTTTAAATGAGCAACTTTAGTTTTCAAACATATTTAAAAATAGAATTTAAAATCTTCACTCATCCCAATTTCACTTTTGTCATGTGAATGATACAGATAAATGCACTTAAAAGGAGTTTCTGTTTGAATGTAATAGTGTATCTGATTTTATAATGACTTTATTATAAAAAAAATTTATTTATCATTTATAAATTGATTAAAAGAAACTTTATTTCTGTGGTAAATTTGGGGATTAAATCACTTCACCTTGCCTTAAAATGTTAATAGGGAAGAGTTGATATTGGATTTTTATGTTTTCCTCTATATATTGTATTATAAACAATTATGCACAAACACATTTTTTGCACAAATCTCCTCTGTTAGGAGATATAAAAATCTATGTGAGGAAAAGCTAATTCAATTAAGAAATAACTGGATAATTGAAATATTTAAAAATTTACTGAAAACGGTTTTCATAAAACAATAGTTTCCGAGATTATTATTATTATTATTATTATTATTATTATTATTATTATTATTATTACCACCACACATAAATGACTTTCATTCCAACTACCATGTACTAAAAAATGACTTGATTATTTTATACATGATACCAAAGTTTTTTTAGAACTGCATCTTACTACCCTTTAGGGTTATACACTTATGTACTAATTACACTAATAAGTAAAGTATGAGGAGAGTTAAAATTTAGAGAAAGTGTACCAATATTTGCGTGAATGGTGGGAAGCCATTTTGGGTAAACCACCCTCAGTACACCTGACCAGGATTAGAGCAAGATCTCCCTGTCATCAGTAGTCTAGTCTATTGTGAGAGAGGCACTTAAGACCATGCGGCCACCAAAGCGGGTCAAAGCTTTATTTTTTAAGTAATATAAGAAAACCAGGGAAATGAGGTAACTAGTTTGATCCCTTTTAATTTTATGACATAATAGAATCAAACTCTATAACCTAATATAACTAGATAAGAAGGGTATATTTTAAGGAATTACAACATCTGTGTTTGGAGAGTAGATATACTAGAAAAAATTCAAACAGTGTTGCCTTATGGGATCTAATCCTGGCCTCTTTATGCAAGGTCATAAACATTATCTATATAGCTCAAGGAAGTTGTCATAATCAAAATGCATTAATATTTAACAAATAAAGCAGTAACAAGACAACTAAAGAGTAACATAAAATCTCACCTTTACTGTAGTCCATAGCATAAAAAGAAATATGCTTAGCAAAAGATGTATCATAATAGCCATGATTTTTATTGATGTCTAATTCCTTGTTCCTAGGTCCCATGGAGTTTAGGTAATATTCTGTAAATGGTAAAGGGCTGAAAACTTGCCAGTGAAGTATTGTATTCATCCGTACCTATAATATTAAAATTTTCATTTAGATTATTAGAGGCTTATAGTTTCTCTTAGAGATGTGAGAAAGTAGAGAGAAGAAAATAGAGATGGGGAAAAAAAACTAGGTGGAAAATAATGAAAAGGGAGCATATAGTATTGAGAAAATAGAAAAACAGTAAAGATAAAAATAGAGGAAAAAGAGGAGGTTCAGGGATAAAAAAAAGGGGGGAGCAAAAGAAAAAAGGGGGTAAAAAGATGATGGGGACAAAAAGTGTGTGTTTGGCACTTATAGCTTTTATACTAAATGATGGATTTTGAACAATATCGGAGTGCATATATGAACCCACTTGTTTACGTTTATTTTGACTCAAAATTTTAAGTCTGAAGATGTGCAAAGTTAAAGAAACTGCAATGTATTACTTACTCATGAGTCAAGATTTAAAATGATTTGATCGGACATTAAAAATGTATTTTAAGTGTAAAAAAAATCTACAAAAATAATTTAAAATTACCCTAATTAATCTCACTTTAATTGATTTTGGTATATATGTAAAAATGATTTAAGATATATTTATTCAATGATAATATTGTTTCTAAAAGCAATATTAAACAAGCCAAGGCTATACTCAGTTTCGAAAAATATTGAATTACAAGGGGTGGCATTCAAAAACTAATGCTACTTCAATTTGTTTAATTTTAACTATTTTATATTTGAACCAAACCAAAACAAAAGTCAAATCCGGCCACATACAATATTTTGAGACTGTTCCTATAAATAAATTAATTTTGATTATTTTTAGTTTTTACATTGACATGTTCATAGATAGCTGAGAAACATTTAAAAATATTTTTTATATAATGATACTAAAAAAATTAATAAAATACCACTAAAAGTATAAAGGATAGTTTAAAAGTAAAAATCAACAATAAACATGATTTTGGATTTTGACCCCAAAAGTAGTTACTTAAAAACATACTGGTATAAAGAAAAATTATGCCACAGCTTAAGAATATTGATGGTAAGCTCATTAGGAAGTGAAAGTGTCTACTAGCACGTGTATGATTATTTGTCAGTATCTATTTATGCTTGATGTTTTAATGTTGGAATGGAGGTAAATTTAATTAAACCAAAGGAATTTAATCTTATTTTTAATTTAAGTGGACCTCATATGCAAAGTAAGAAATAAATAGGCTTATAATTGAAATGTTTTTGCTGCATCTGAGATGTAATGTTTACCCTAAAATACATTTATATTACATCTTAAGATAGTAGTGGAAGTAATAGTAAATTATAATGATATAATGGAAATTCAGTGGCTGTATGAGCTGGTAGAATAGACATACTGGTAGTTCATTTACAACAAGGTCTAAGATATATATATAGATACAGGCAAACCCCGTTATAAATGGCAGATGCTTTTCCAAGAATCAGCGCAAAACGGGAATCTCTTAATATTTAAGAATAAGGATTATGTTCCAATTTATTCGATAATTTGCAGCTAATTCTTAATTACAACAATGTTAATAATACTTTTTCTGTGTTTATTAGGTACAGATATCATTTAATAAAAACCAATAAATTTATATTGAATAAAAACGCAGAGAAACAACTAAAATAAACCTTATGAAAAGAAATACAGAATTGTAATTTTTTATTATTTATTATTATATCAAGCATCCTACTAATCCCTGTCGGATGACTTTGGCGAAAGTGTAGACAGCTGTCTTCCCCTTGGAGCTAAAAATGGATGAGCGGGATTCCCAGATGATGTGGAACATGTAGTCGGAGATGATGAGTCAGCAGGTGTGTGTCGATCAGTTGAAATGCCACGTTGTTTTGTAAGGAACACTTTAATAGAGGGTTGAGTTGTCATCTTTATTTTTGACTGTAAAGATCCTCTTAAAATTTCAGCACATTGTCTACTTCCCTCCTCACTCTAGAACTTCTCAATAAGTCAGAGTTGTGTTCATAAAAATATTCATTGCCTCAGATATAACTTTTGTTGTGAGGGTTCTTAGAGGCTCTACTTTTTCTGGACACGATTCTGAATCCTTTCTAATATTTCCCTCTTCGATAGCCATTAGATATTCGTTTGTCAGATCCTCTTTATGAGAGGTTAGGAGATCATCTACGTTTTCTTCCTCAACGTCTGTGAATCCAATCTGTTGTGCCATGTCTACAATCTCTCTACTTGTGCTACTAAGCTCATTCTCCACTGCAACGTCGGGATTCCTGATATAGCTTCAGGCCATAACGTCTTCCATACACCGTTCATGCAGCGAGGAATGATTTCATTCCAGGCCTCACGTATAATATTGATCGCAATCTTAATGTTAAACTGGCGCCAACACTCCTTAATGGTAAGTTTATCGTCTATATCACACTGTTGGGTAAGCATTGATAAGGTTTGGCGAAGATAATAGTTCTTAAAAGCAGCAATCACTCCTTAATCCATGGGTTGAACTATAGATGTGGTGTTGGGGGAGGTAAAAATAAAACTTACATATTTTCTTTTAACTCCGCAACAACATGAGGATGACTATCAATGTTGTCAAGCAAGATAAGAATTTTAAAAGGAATTTTTTCCCCTTTTAAAAGAGACCTTCACCTCATCCTGAAGAGCTGTGGAAAAATAATCACAAAAAATCGTAAATGTCATCCATTTTTTCTAATTGTATCACCAAATGAAAGGCAATCTAGTTTTAACACAACCTTTTAATGCCCGAGGATTTTCTGAATGGTAGATAATGAGGGGCTGTAGCTTAATCACCGGAAGCGTTTCCTCCAAAAAGAAATGTGCAGCAGTCCTTGGCCACCTTGAAACCAGGTGCTGTTTTTTTAATCAACAGAAATAAATGTGCGACTTGGCATTCTTTTCCAAAACAGGCCAGTTTCATCAAGATTAATCACCTGCTTTGGTGTGTACCCTCCCTCTGCAATGACTTGTTTGGATGTGGTTTGTTTAAATGTCTCACCTGCAACATGGTCTGCGATGGCCGCCTCCCCAGTCAGTCAGTTTTAAATTGTGGAATGCATGTCAATTTTTGAAATGATTAAACCAACCTGAACTTGCTGAAAAAGCTGCTGGATCTTCAGCATATTTTGTGAGACTCCTCACAAATCTAAATCCGCGTACATGTGAATACGCAAATAATGAAAGCACGTATAGCAGGGTTTGCCTGTAATTAACTTATTTAAATAAGCTTCATAACAATTTGCATGTTAAGGTTCTGGCATGGCATTTAATATCAATGTGTATGTTGTCAATTAATAATTACTTGCCAGACTTCAAGAAAGTAATAAAATTATGTTTTACCCTGTTGAGATAGTCCTGTCTGAACTCCATGTTGGTTTGACACATCATTATCAAGGAATCTGGACTTAGCTTTTTAATGACCAAATCAACAACAGCAAAATCCATTAACGAATGTTCTTTCACCCCGTAGTTAGAATTAATGGACAGCTTAATTGAGACCCAGGCAATTTTATTTCCATACTTTTTATATTGGTCACTAAGTGACAGTGCCATTTGCTTAACATTTAGGAAAATGTCATCTTTGGTACCTTTACCAGGAACAGTTGGATCATATAACAAAACCTGAAATTATAAAAACAAAATTTATATTATTAGTTTATAACTCTTAGAGTTACCGTAGTGTTACTATTCTTGACTTTGACCCAAGAGTTTGTGATTTGATTCTTGTTCTAAGGCACATACAATTCGTTTATCAAAAATTTGCTTTCACATCCTTTCTGCAGGTTAAATGACATATTTTCCAAAAGAAAATTAGTAATAGTCAGGACAATAGTTTGTATTATTATTTTATTTTTTAAAATAAAATTACTTGCACAAAAGTTTAACAGAAAATTAAATCAATTATGTTAGGCTAAAATAAAAAATAAAAATTCTTCTGCAAAAAAGATGGTATCATAAGTTAACCAGGTATCTTGATCAAATTTTAAAAAAGTTCACAACTAGTTTATAAGAAAAGAGATCACCAAGACACTGTGTTTATTAAAAGGAAGCTGTATTAGGCTCATTTCTTGAGCAACATTAAAATAATAAAAATAATGAGGTTGACAATGACTAGAATTAAAGTTAAAATATGAAAGAATTATCTTAACAATTATTGGTTGGTTTTTAATGAGTTTTGGTGTAGAAGAATGAACTAATAAATCATGTTATGAATCGAGATATTGAGAGATGAAGAAACAAGTGAAACATTAGGAACAAGTGCAGGTATTGTAGTTGTATTATAGGATTTACCATGCAAATCTAAAATAGCAACTCTTGATTGTGGGAGTAAAAATTGTATAAGTAAAAATATGTATATTTTTCTTTAACTCTCTTCAAGCACAGGTATCTGAAGGAATCCCAAATTATCCTGAGAAGGTGACGTCAATGTAAGAGGCACAAATCACTCTGATGGTTAAAGACCACAAACTGGCAATCATAATTCCAATAAGGGATGAGGTGGGGATGTGGATTTTATGAGAACTTAAGAATGGAAGCCATGACCCTTTTGACCACCGAGGTGTACTCCTTTGTACGAATATCAGCATCAGAAGAGTAGCCTCTCTCAAAGACGGTGAGCTTGCTAACGTTTGAACAATCCTAAAGTTTAGGAACCTAGTGAGTGGGTCACACATGCCACACTAATAGGTTCGCAGTAAATAAAGTACAACTAGAAAATGATAGCTGACACACAAGTTTAAGTAGATAGATACCAATGCCCATATATTTGCCACCTTGAGTTGGGCAGTATATTATTATCGATGTCTTGAGTGGAGTAGAGTGGTAGTGATTTAAGACAATGACATTGAAACATTGACTAATTCATATAATACCAGGACTAGAAAGTGTGCAGACCTATGTATAAAAAAACACCTTTTTGGGAACTTACAGAGAGTAATGTAAGCTTTCAGTCCAAAATATGCACCAATAAACTTACCTCTGCATCAGAGCTTTATTTGAGCAAATTCCTGGCAGTGAAAGAAGCGCATGAAATTAGGTACATACAATCAGACAGTGTATATTGAGGCTCTTTTTTTTAAGCACCGCGTCTTACTATCCATTCAGGTTATACGCTTAAGTACTAGTTCTACTAAGGTTTTTAAATATTAGAAAGATTATATTTAGAAGTATACCCATATTTATGTGGCGGTAAATTTGAAAACCATTTTGGAGAAAACCACCCTCAGTACACCCGATCAAGACTCGAACCTCGATCTCCTCGTCATCGGCAGTCTATTCTAACAAGAGAATAGTGCGTTAGACCAAGTAGCCACTGAAGCGGGTTGAACCTTGTTTTTGTTGTTGTTGTTGTTGTTGTTGTAGAAGATGTAACAATAGTGAGGATATATGTATCCATCTTATTCACCTGGTAATTTTTTTTTTAGTGATTTGATATACTTCAGTGACATGTTTAGGGGCATGTGACCACTCCCTTGTAAGCATTAAGGAACATTTGAAGTCTCCCTTTCACCTTTATTGGCAGTATTGATTGTTATTTCAATGATACCTCTAATATCATTGGGTTGGAAATGTGTAGTAATTTGCAGTGAAAGGGTGGCATTAGAGAGTTCTCTCTTCAAACTGTCAAATGTATCTGTCCCATTTATCACTCTTTTAAAGGAATTCTATTTTTCATACTTTCACCATTTTCTTCTTGAAACATGACCATATAACAGAGGTGAGGTCTCACCCCTTCCTGGCTGGTCTTCAATATTAGGCTGAAAGGCCTATATTGTTTATGTATTTTTTCTTTATAGTCCTGTGCGTGGCTGTGGAGTGAAGTGACTGCAGGTTTTGGCAGTTTGATACAAACATTTTGAGGTGTTTTCATTCAGTTCCAAAGAAAAATACAGGTATAGTGGTTATCTTGTAAAGCTTGCCGCACACCTTATCAGATTAAAAAAGATCGGAATGCTCTGAATCAGACCCCTTCAACAGAAACGGGTTTTGTCAGCACACTTGTTCAGAATTTTATCAGCCAGGAGGAAGCTGCCAAATAGGGTACATATACTAGTATTTGAATTGAAGATGTGAGATAGCAATAGTGAAAAGGAGTGTATGCATGTTATTTTTACTTATTTATAGTCCTTGTTGTGATAAACCCATTTCAAGAAAATAGTAAATGCATGTGCAGAACAAGCAGAACACCTGCTAATCTTGATTCAAAGGTATGTATTTAAAAAAGATATAAAATAATTAAAGTGTTATGAAGCTGACCAGACAAAGCCTCCAATAAATTAACAATATTAAAATTTTGGAACAGCAGCTACCTCCATTAACTAGCAGAAATTTGAATCAAGAAAATTCATAATATTATTTACTTTATAATATTAATTAATAATGAATAAAGGATGGACATTATGATAATGTTTACAAAGTGTGACGTTTTACTTACGAGTTTCCTTCAAAATTTCCAAGATTTCCACTCAAGTATTTTCCTTCATAACATTGTCATCGCTGGCGAAGATGGCAAACCTCCATGGCAAACTGATTCATTCCGTTCCGATTGGACATAACGTATCCGATCCGAGCAAGTGTGCAGGCTTCCATTGAAATGCATGTAATAAATAATTTCCAATGCATTCTGTTCAGATCGTTCTGATTCGATTAGGTGTGCAGCAAGCTTAATGGGTCTATCCCATCAGTCCCCTCTTACGACAAGCTAGGGATGTCAAAGGACTATTCTAGACCCAAAGAGATATTATTGATTTTGCTAGTATGCATATCAGGGATCAGCTCATTAAGCATGTATGTGACAATTTGTATTATGAGTTTAAGTCTACTTTATTACAGATTCCAAATCAAACTCTATTGTTTCAGGTTTAGTTATTTAAAATTTTCTGTATTATGCTATTATTGTAGAGTAGCAATTTTTGACCTTTTCAACTCAAGGCACAGTGATGAAGGAGCCAAAGTTGTTAAGGCGCATTAGTTAAATATGGCGCTGTAGAGTATTGTGTGTATGGTGATGACTCATGTTTACTGTTATATCTATTAGTGTGGAATCAAGTTGTGAAATGAAACTATGAGTGATGGAGGTGTGATCCGGGACTAGCCAAATAAAAGGTTATATGCAGTTGATGGCGCATTGAAATGTTGTCAAAGGTGAGTAACTCTGTGAGTGGTTTTTGAAAAGACAGAAACAGGGGATCAAGTATTGTATATTGTGGCTTGGGTGGAGTGAGTATGTTAGCAACTAATTAAGCACTTCATATAAAGTGAAACTAATTTATCAGTTATTATTTCAAAATTTGTTTTTACATCTGAATTAATTTAAATGTGTTTTGTTTGAGAAATAGTCCGACAGCTTAGCTCTACTGAGCTAAGGGTCCCAGGTTTGATTCCAAGTATGGCCAAAAAATGTATCATTGGTGAAATGTGGTTTTACCCTTTCACAGTGATGAATTAATGCCTGGAGACTGAATGTTATGCCCGTCCTAGTCTTAAGATGGATTATGAGTCATATGAAGCTACGAATGAACGGCCTAGCAAGCCGGTAGTGGAAAATTATACGACTTGAATAAAAAACTGACCCAGGCTATAGGCTGGAAACAGTAATGGAAGTGATTTTTATTTTAAGTTTGAGGAATAGATATAGGTTAGCTTTTACTTGAGAAATGATGCTCAAGATGAAAATGTGGTATGTGATTTTATGAAAAANTTTTTTTTTTTTCAGTCATAAATAATGTCAGTTATTTACTATAGCTACATATAAAGGATGTTAAAAAAAAAGATTCAGAACTTTAGGATCTTGTAGTACTCATTAAAATGAGTAATAAAGTCTTAGAAAACATAGGTTAGCAAACCAATCCTTAAGAGTTATATGTAATTTTGTCTTTGGGAAATAAAAAAAAATGAGGGTGAAAATTGAATGTTATTTTGGTTTATGTAGCACAAATTTATTACCTTATCATAATAAAAGGTTTTCTCCATGGTTTCTCTCTTTTTCCACACAAATTTCACATCTCAAAATCAGACTGTTGCATTTAAATATATATATATATATCCACGGCATTATTTGAATTGTCTGATAACCGTTTTAAACTTGCATTTGTGAGTCTAATAAATCATTTATAGGAGACGAATACACTAAGCTTGCTAAATACCCCATACAAAAAATGTCAAGAGAATTAAGAGCAGGGAATCAAGAGGACTGGAAGCAACGGATAAATTTAGGAGGTGCAGTCGCATGGGCCCCCCACAGTCCTAATCCTCTGTTTTTTTAATGGGGATACTTAAAGAGTTTAATGTGACATGATGGGATGGATAGGGTCTAGGATGAGCAGTCACATACAAACCCCCCTCACCCCCCCAATCTTAATCCTTTGGACTTCTTTGTATAGCAATACTTTAGAATTTAGTGTATTTACCCCAATAAATGATTTAGGAGATTCACAACAACGAGTTGAAAAGGGTTGTCAGATGATGTGAATGAAGCAAGGGATTTTTCAAAGAATATGCAACATTCTGATTAGAAGATATTAAATTTATGTTGAAATGGAAGGACAACAGGGAAAACGCCTTTTTTGCGATAGGATAGTAAATGTGTGCTGTATAAACCCAAATAACCTTTTAGTTTTTATTTCAATTTATTTCATTACCTATCAAAAGACAAGATTTTCTTTAGCTCTGTGCGAGTTGGTTTGCAGACCTATGTTTAATAAAATCTCTTTACTCATTTTAATGAGTACTATAATATCCTAAAATTCTGAACCCTTATTATAACAACCTGTACATAATAGTTGTGTAATTTACATTTAATAAAAAAAAAATTGTTGAAATTTTTTGCCAGAGTTATTATCATACTTGTAGAAGTTTATGTTGTTTTTGTATATTTTATTTTAAATATAATCATTTTATTTTATTTTAAGGATTTTCTTTTTAAATTCAGAAGTAATTTTTATCTCTTATTTAACATACTTAAGTTTAAAAAGACTTATGTATTGACAATTACTCAAACATGGTTTGAATTTTTGAGATTGCTGAAAGACTTGCATGTAAAAACTTTAACTAGAAAATCCTTATCTTGTTTAAAGCTTTGCTTGGGTAGTCATATATAATCTATGTGTGAATTCACTATCTTATACCATACTAGTTTCTATGATTTTTAAAATGCATTTGTTAATAATACAACACTTACCAACATAAGAAATGTTTTATCATGTTTTTCCATACACACTGTAGCATACTGTTCCATAAACTTGAGAGCTTGAGCACCATCATTGGTTGCAATGGGAAGAATCATATTAACTCTGGTGTTTTCAGTAACATATGGCATCGGTACTACCTCCACCTTCAGTAATGGCTCAAAAACTTCTATCCTGAAAATAATAAATATTCAAATGCTTTTAATGAGCAAAAATTAATTTACAATTCCATGCTAATACTATATGTCACTGGAATTGTGGTTTGTATTCCAAGATTAAAATAAAAACAAGTAGTTTATTTGAGTGGGTTTTGGCTAATGTTCTTGCAGTAATTTACTAGAAAGTGTAACTATTATATTGAGTTGATACCGATACAAATAACTTTGGTACCTAAAACTATCTGAAAAAATCATTCATAGTATTTATATAATAACTTATTATCTTTGATCTTCACATATTTCAAGAAATCAATGGTCAAATGATGGGCTCACAGTGGCCTTTATAGATTTTAAAAGAGGACTCAAGTACAGCTTGTAGCTATTTGTTTTTACTGTATCTATCTAATGACTTTCAGAGACCTTCCCTTGGCAGGTAAGAAGTCCTTACAAAAGTATATGGACACACTTAGAATTTGAGGAGATAGTGCAATTAAATCCATGGAAAGGTTTTATCTATTCCTCTCCTATAGAAAAATATATTTTCCAATTTTGTTTATGCAAAAACATTCATTAAAATGGAAGATTGTTTCTATTATATACAATGCAGAAGAGATCCACTCAGGTACATAATGTACCAGTTCAGTTAAAGTTGTCCTCTAATTAATAAAATTCCTAATGCGTTTAGCAAAAAAAAAATATTTTTAACATATTAATAATCATCGAGAATCAAATAGGGAAGTTTAACACACATATAAGTCATATTGAATTTATCTACTAGTTAGCAAAGAACTTTTTTTTTTTCAAATATAAACTCAGAATTATTGTATTAAGTAAGACTCCTATCTAACATTGAGTCTAGTGTTGTGAGAGTAATATTATGATTTGTTTTATTTGAAAGAATAATCTGATATATTTTGGTTTGGTACTTATTGAAACATGGTTTACTCTATTTGCAATAAATTTATCATCATCTATAGCAGTGGTTATAATACCCAGGGCCGTGACCCAAATAAAAGGATGGTCCCGAAGGTCACGGGATAGTCTCAAAAAAAATTGCCAAAAATTATGAAATATTACAATTTATAAACATTTCATCAACTGGTGTATTGAAGAATTAATGTAATACTGACAGTAGCAACACTATTGAAACATTTTTAAACCCTCCTGCAGTCAGAATTTTGGGCTCAACTCAAGGATCTCACGTGTTAAGTTGACAATGTAGCCTACCTCTGTGAACAGGGAGTTGTCAGTGATGCACACAAGGGAGGAAACTGGGCCTTTTAAATTTAAAATTACTTTAAATTTGAGAATTATCTAAAAGTAAGAAATAGACAATTTAGCCACAAATAAAAAATATTTTTTGCATTTGGCCTAAATAATTTGTATTCCCATTTGTTAAGTATTTTAAATACTAGGTAACACACTCAAACTTTTTTTTATTCAAAACATAAACTTCCTAATTCAATATCTAATTTCCAAACAAAATATTATCTATATTTAACTTACAAACATATTAATTGAAAAACAACAACTTGTAATCCATCTATATCACAAGACCCGCCTCTGTGGCGTAGTTGGCTAACGCGCCAGTCGTGTTGAGTCAGACCACCGAGGACGGGGAGATCGAGGTTCGAATCTCGGTCGGGTGAACTGGGGGTGGTTTTTCCTAAATGGTTTTTCACTCTCCTTCCACGCAAATGCGGGTTCACTTCCTCTAGGTTCAACCTTCCCATTTCCTAATCCATTAGTGTAATTAGTACTTAAGCGTATAACCCGAACGGGTAGTAAGACGCGGTGCTAAATAAAAAAAAAATATCACAAGCATTGAACAATTTCTCAAAATACACATAACATCATTATCTAATAAAAATCTATTTGTTTTGCCATAAAATAAATGATTGGCATACAGTTCTCACACATCTTTATCAAATTTTGTTGGTTTTTATTTCACAATTATTGAAATGAACAAAAACATGTAAAATTAATTTTACAGCTGTAAAAATAAAGTAAACTAATATAATATTATTGGAATAGAAATATAATATAGTCAAATATTTAAATCTTCTTTGAAAACACCCCTAGCCAAAATGTTTTTGTTTTATTCAACATTCAAATGAGAAAAAGATTTGTTAAATTATTAATATACCTGTATGAATAAAGAAAGTTTGTATTAAGAGATAACATTGAAAAAAATACTAACTTGTTTAAATCAAATAAATATAATTTAATCAGTAAAGGTTTAGATCTTAGTAAAATAAGACAAAAAATGTATAATTTCTTCTGTTAGTAGATACTATCTCAAAATTTAATATTTACTTTTTAAATATTAGATATAATCTTTGTTTTATATATTATTTTTATTATTATTATTATTATTATTATTATTATTATTGTTATTATTATTAGCACCGCCTCTTACTACCCGTTCGGGTTATACACATTGTTTTATATAGTGGGGGAGGTGAAAAATCAGCAACCAATTGTTGGCATTATTAATACAATTTGTTTGACAATTTTGTATAACTTCACTAAAAAGTGTTTAAGGTAATTTATACAGTATCTTTATTTCTTGGTCAATTGATCTTATTTAACAAAAAAATTTAACCGTAAAAGATGTTTTTGGTCAAGATGTGGAGTTTTTTTTTTATGGGAACGCTTTTAGAGGTATTATTAAAAATACACATTGTGAGTCTAAAAGAGGTGACCAACGAAATAAAGTAATCTGGCATAAGAAACAAATTAAAACTTAATCACACATTCGAATAAAATGAAAAATGACACCTGGACACAGGAATCAAACCCGGGACCTTTGGCTTAGCGTGCCAATATGTTTTACCAATAGGCTATCCAGGGATTATATACCTTGTTCAGGGCAATTCTTCACTCTCATATTTTAAGATGGGGATGCAGGGAACAAAAGAAAAGGTTACTGTTTTTGCAGTTTTTATAGCTAAACATATTTATGGTTCAAATGAATCAAATATTGCTTCCATACAAACATAGAGTTTAACTTATTTTACAAATTACTTTCAACAGTTGTTGAATATCTGTCATCAACGTCGGAATTATCTAAAAACCTTTTTAAATGAAGAGGAAAAGTTTTTATGAAATTCCAGGACACCCTTGACAGATATTCAATAATCATCATGTGAAGAAAATTAAACTATGTTAGAAGCAATATTTGATTTATTTTGACCAACAAATATTTTGTTATAAAAACTACAAAAACATTACCCTTTCTCGCATTCCCTGCATCCCCACCTTAAGGTAAAGAGTGTGATGGAGGTGTGGATATCATCGTCTATTAAGTGCTATCACTAGGGCTAGGATATTGATGAAATGTCATCTTTTTACTGAGCGGTCTGGTGCAATGCTCCAATATATATCAACTCTGTTCAAGACATCACGCTTACAAATATATCCTTTTTATTTAGCACTTTTTCTAATTTTTTGCTGTTTTTTAATTTTAACAACATTTTCTTTGATTTTGGAGAACTAGTCGGTCATTTTTTGAAGAAATTTGTCATTTTAGGTCATTTTGTCATGTTGCCATATTATTTTATGAAATTACGTCTCCAAGCCTTAATTTGTATTTTATAAAAAAAAACACTTATTTCAAAATAGGCCTACTGAAATAAAACATTTCAACATAATATTATTTTGCTGAATGTTAGTTGGCTATACAAAGACATGCCTACACCTGCTTTTGCTGGAAGCAAGTTATTTGCGGAATGTAATGTCTGGAATGTTACCTTCAGTCACAAGCACTTCTCTGGCGCATATAGCTGTTAGGGTGGAAGGGGAAGGGAAACGCGTGATTTTTCTATGAACATGCAGTTGGTGTAGTTGTTCTGTGGCATGCAGTACACTGTAGCGTTTCAGCATCACTTTGAAAATGCCTAAAATTAAACCTAGTGTGTCAGTTCATTTGACAAATAGTACCCGAGTTTGGTGATAGTGTGTTTTCTACTGATGGAAGCATACTATATTGTAAGTTGTGCGATGTGAAACCAAAGTATCAGCTGAAAGACAGTTTACTGTGACACAGCATATTAGTCGTGAGAAGCATGTACGTGCTCTTGAGCGTACATCAAAGAAAGCAGCAGTTCAACGCTTGCTACCTTAAGATGCTTCAACATCCATCAAGTCCTCACAGTTTAGTAAAGAATTGTGTGACGTGTTAGTGTCAGCAAAAATTCCACTATATAAACTCTCTAATCCAAAATTATATGCATTTTTGGAAAAATACACAAACCAAGAAATACCAGACGAGTCGACTTTACATAATAATTATTTACTACAGTGCTACAAAGAAACTTTAAATAAAATAAAGTGTGGTACTCGCAGGAAGAAGCTATGGGTTTTTATCGATGAGACCAATGAAGCTGTGGGGCGCTATGTAGCCAATGTTGTGACTGGAACATTAGAATTGGATAGACCAGGTGAAATTTTTTTTGACAAGTGAAGTATTAGAAAAGGCCAATTACTTGACAATATCTAAAATGTTTGACAGTGCTATGTTTCTTCTGTGGCCTAAGGGCATAAAACATGACAATGTGCTTTTATTTCTAAGTGATGCAGCACCATATATAGTACGAGCAGATAATTCATTGAAGTCACTTTACTCTAAAATGGTAAATGTCACGTGCCTAGCACATGGTCTAAATAGAATTTGTGAAGAAGTGCGAGCAAATTATCCCAACGTAGACAGGCTTGTAGCGAACGTTAAAAAGGTTTTCTTAAAAGCACCCTCACAAGTTGCACATTTAAAAGCAGAAGCACCGGACATCCCGTTACCACCACAACCTATCATCACACGCTGGGGCACATGGTTAAATGCATGCTTATATTATTGTGAACATTTCCAGGTAGTGAAACAAATAGTACAGACTTTTGACTGTGAAGAAGCTGCTTCAATACAAATTGCTTAAGATATATTCTCTGAGCCAAACATGGAGGGCAGTTTGGCATTTTTTAAGTCAAACTTTGTATTATTGTTGACAACTATCACAGCACTGGAAAAAAGGGGTGAGGCAATGGTAGAGTCCATTTAACTAGCCAAACAGATGGAGACTGGTGTTAACAACGCTCGTGGAAAAATTGCTACAGCTATTGCATGTAAACTGAAAAAAGTGCTGGACAAGAATACCGGG
>CABFWO010008267.1:1879-18812 GCA_902155825.1 Timema genevievae | reverse complement strand
TTGGGGAGCATCTTGGGCGCAAAGTTGCACCATTTCTAGACTTGCGCCGGAGCAGATTTGCTCCCGTTAGTGAATCCAGGCCCAGGTTATTGCAAGACACAACTTTACTTATATATCACAAATCTGCAATGTCTTTATTGGTGCATTCTGTTCGGCAATAATTGGTCTCTCAACCACTAAGAATTCCAGCTTGGCAGCTCATTGTTGCATGATAATAACCTTCTTATTCATTCCATGGTGTTTAGTAGAAACACTTGATCCACTGGAGGACATTACTCATTATTTTGTTTACTGTTAACTGTCACAGCCAGAAATAATTTGTTCCCACTCTCCTGTTTGTTTCTAAACACCACAGTTTGACCTATTTTGTTCTTTTGTTGTTTTCTGTTGTATAACTTAATCAAGTGAAATCACTCTGCAAGTAATTGTATTTCCCAACTGAAATCTTACATTGCCTGATTTAACTTACACATCAATTTCCTCTGGCTGTTTATGATTTGGGGATTTATTAAGTAACAAAACTACAATCGGTGTTCAATTAAGCTAATGATATTTCACACATGTTCACATTTGATGTAATATTTCTGATTTTTATAGATCCATTAATGCAATAGTTGGTTGGGTGAAGATCTACTTGCAAACAGAACAGAAGAGAACAGACTTCAAACCTGAAACAGATACAGATACTTTAGCTTCACCAGTAAGTGGCTGCAAATTTGTTCTTTTTGATTTTAATTTTGATATTTTATATATATTTTTAGTTTAAGGCTTATTAAAACCAGGAGATGCACTTCCCCCATTACTGTTTAATCCAGCCTTAGAGTATGCTATTAGGGTAAGAAATTGGGAAAAAATTGACATGAAATGGTACAATGCAGCTATTATGATAAATGCAGATGATCTTGCTTTGGTGTGGCAAGAAATCTTAGACAGTTTATTGGAAGCCATTGAGGAAACAGGTTTAGAAAGGAACACTGAAAACACTAAGTAAATGATCACACAGGGAAGGAATGTTAATTTAGAGATTACTGCGAGCGAACAACATATCATTTTACGTTGATGAGTTTAAATATTTAGGAACAATTATAATTAGAAATAACAATATTAGAGTGGAAATTAGGAAAATAATAGTCGAGAAATGCATACTATTACTCGGTCAGTAAGTTGTTTACAGCTTGCCTGCAAAACTCATAATATACAAAATCATAATTTTATCGGTTTTTCTCTATGGGTGTGAAACGTGGTTTCTTACCTTATATGACGGAAAAATATAGGGTGATACAAAAAAGGTTCTTGGAAGATATCTGGTCCAAAAGGATGAAAATACTGTGGAGTGAAGAAGGTTACATAATAATGAGTTACATATCCTGTACTCATCACACAACATTGTTAGGATAATCAAGTCTTGTAGATTATGGTGGGCAGGGCATGCAGCACAAATAGGAGCTTCTAGAACTTTGTTCAGGATACTGACTAGCAAACCCAATGGGAAGAGATCATTGGGAAGACCTAGATGCAGGTGAAAGGATAACATTAGAATGGACTTGAAAGAAATAGGTTGTAATAAGCTGGACTGGATAGAACTAATCCAATATCAAGCTAGGATGTACTTTTATAAATGTGCCAATGAACTTTTGAGTTCCTAATGCCATAGAGTAAGTAAGACTTATTTTATTTAATGGCTAAATTCTATTAGTATGTTATTAAATCAGAAGTGTTGTGATATCAAGATGAATTTTGGTAACTAAGCAGAATTAGTGTACACAGTTCCCAAACTTAAATGTTTCAAACCATCCCCAACCTGTATTTAAATGGATCATAATTACATTATTCCCAAAACATAGATGTATTTATGCTAACAACAATGACTCTGGTTCATTTTAGTGAATATAATGAGTCGGAATTTATACATGTTAAATATAGCATTATACCAACCTTAGCAAAAAAATACATAAACCAAAATAATATATTCTTTTAAAAGTATTTGGATGGTGTCCAGGCATAATTTTTCAATTTATTTGAAATCTCAGCTATGTTTCCAGCTGACTATCACTGCATGTTGATTGAAACACTCTCAGTTATGTTTCCAGCTGACTATCACTGCATGTTGATTGAAACACTCTCAGTTATGTTTCCAGCTGACTATCACTGCATGTTGATTGAAACACTCTCAGTTATGTTTCCTGCTTTGTATCACTGTCACTGCCTGGTGACACTCCGTATTGATTGAAACATTGCTCCAGTATGATCTTGTACTTGGATGTCTTATGGTTGATGATTTGCTAATAATATTCACGGCTTGTGCCTACATCTCTGGGAATGGAGTTGCACACGGCTCTCAAACTACAGACTCCCTCTTACCTCATTTACATCCACATGAGGAAGTGTAAGAATATACCTAGGCTGGCCATTGCTGCACCCTCTCGGGAATCTTGCTGACTACTTTGTATTGCCAGGCATCGTGCTTTCATTTTGTTTTGTATGTCCCCAATAACTGGTTGAAGGTTATGGGCCCAGGACACAAACAAGGTATACTCCAGACCCTCAACCTCCAGGTTAAAATGGCTACGCTCTTTGAGAAAGCTTGAGCACATCAACACGGGGATCGCTAGGTGCCATCAACTTCATTTTAAACATAGTTTCATTAGAAAGAAGACACAAATATCCTTCTTTAGTCATTCAGCCAGCTTCCACAAAGCTAGGTTCAGGTAGCGACACAACCCCTTCTTTCTATAATCCAACCTCACAAAGATTCTCAAGCTGTGCACTACGATTACAAACTTGGTGAAAGTGAGTTGTTTGATAATTACACATTTAGAAGTGCTTTTATCTGGCTCAAGTAGTGCAGCAAAACTTCTGTAAGGCAGAGGATCTGGCCCAAGGTTTGTTTCTTTTGTTGGCGACAAACTGATTCGAGCAGGAGGAAGAGTAAGAAATTCATCCTTGACATTTGAGCAACAACTTTCTATTTTATTCCCAAAAGGACACCATTTGGTGGACTTATTTATTGATCATCGTCATTGAGATAATCTACATATTGGTGCACATCTTACCTGCTTCTTACTCAGTAACTTTTCGAAATGAGTTATTTCAAGGCATGTTCAGTCTTGATTGTAATTTTGAATTACCTTTCTTTTTCTACTACTCCAATGAGAGACCTTCCTCTCTCTTGATTGGACAGGCAGGTCTCCCCCCCCTCCCCCTTTTTATTTTCCATTACTGGTAGTTGGCTTATGACTCTCCAAGAAGCAACATGTTAGTTTGTTAATGGTTCATTAGTGTTGAAGGTTGAGTTAAGTTGTGAATATTGATCATGGGGAAAATAGAGTCTCAAGAAAGCTGGCTTACAAGAACCTCACTTGTCATTTAATAAAGCAACGTTCTTCTGGTGAGTCTTTCATTGTTCTATATTTTATACAGTCTAGTCATCAATCCTTTATCGTTTGCTGGTGTAACTTTTCTCAATTATTGTTGATACTTAATGTGATGGAAGTGTTTGTTTCTGAATGAAAAGTTTTGCTAAAATGAGTTGTTATATTAGAAAGAGCAATTATCAGTTTTTTGGTGATATCTAGTCTCACACGATATTTACCCTTCATATTTGCCAGAGCTGAAAATCCAGTCTTACAAAAGTATATACAGTTAACTCTCGACTATCCACGATAATAGAGGGGACGAGTGCCGCATTTAACCCAAAACTACAGATAGTCCGCATATTTAGTAAAACAAGAGATAGTAGCACATTCAATTCAAGCTAGTACTCACCTATCATGATTGTGTTAGATAATAATAAGAAACACTTTAAATCAATGTACACTATTCTCAAAATGGACACATCACTTAAAATATTTGTATTAATCTTCTGCTTCCTTTTTCCTTATCCTGCTATGTATGTTCCATATCAGTTTGTCAGATAGGAGCGTGTTGTCTTCCTATTTCAGATAATTAACAAGGTACAACCCTCCCCTGTTGTCCCATTTTGGTTTGTTGGAAAACTGCATATTTTCTTTCAAGATGCCTTTTTAATTTATTAAGTTTAATCATCATCATCATCATCAACTGTTTCCAGCCTGTGGCCGGGTCAGTTTAGTAAAATGCCTCCATCTTCCTCTATCTTTCCACCACTCTTCCTCATTTAATCTATTTCAGTCAGCTCCTCTCACTTGAATACTTTCTGTTATCTGCTCGTCCCATCTCTTGACCTCCTCTGCGGTCTTATTCCCACATACTATCTGAAGTTAAAACATATTTAAACATATTACACACAGGATGTTCTTTGTTAATGATAATTTTCGTGAAACCCAGGACAAGTAATTTTCATTGAACCTCTTTGCTTTTGCATTCTGTGTAGTTCTAGAGGTGGTCATGGACTCCTCGTCACCACCATCGTTAGTACAACAATCATTTTTGTCTTCTTGTGCATTGATTAGAAATTATTTCATTTTCAAAACAAAACCGAATTAGATAATCAAACCAATCATAACCTCAATAACCAACAACACAGCCATGATTGAAAGCAAAACTATCTGTTCCACACAGTTTTACTGTCCTCCTCGTTTGCAGCTCAACAAAATGACGCAGTTGGAACAGTACACCACCTGCACATCGATATTCTGCTTATTATCAATGAGATAAACTATTTTAGTATAGTGTTCAAAATAATTATAATAATTAAATTAAAATACAGGTATAATATAAATGTATATTAATTAAACTGATTGCGCTCTTACAGTAAATATGATTTTTTTTTCTGGAACTAGGTTAATTAGAGTTAAAAATAATAATTAAATGCCTGAAAAATTTTCTGCGGCCCCCTTTAGCAACTATTGCACCCCCGCTGGGGACTGCATTCCACAGTTTGAGAACCACTGGATTAGCAAATAACATTCGCCTCATATGCTAAAATATCAAATACTTTACATAGACACACCGGGTGAGTTTCATTATATGGTTGACCTTGAAATATGCTATCTTTAAAAATTTGTTAATTTTATGGGCAATATAAATTACTATTTTCCTCCATGACTCACAAGCTAACTATGCGTGGTTCTTTTTTTTTTTTTTTTTTTTTTCTTTTTTCTGCCTTTAAGAATGACAATTTGGTTAATTCTCTTTTCCGAATTTCAGCNTTCTTTTGTCTGCCTTTAAGAATGACAATTTGGTTAATTCTCTTTTCCGAATTTCAGCATTAATCAGGCAAAGCCAATCTTATAATTTAAGTATATTAACATGTCCACTTTCAAATGGTGAACGGTAGAATAGATCACCTTCTTTTGAGAACTCTTGCGGTCATTAATTTGACAAAGTGAGTGTTTATCAAACACGAGACAGATAAAACAAACTAAATAGTGTTTGTCTACCAACCAGGGGTGTGTCCAACAGGAGTCCAAGTACCATAACCCGTCTCAACCATGTGTAAATGTTAAAATAATGCCCATTGATAAATTAATACCTTCTCGACAATTTATTTTAACAATGTAATTATCTACAGACCTACAAAATGGTTGAGCAATACAACATAGAATGATCTTGTTTGATCATACAATCAATGATATCCTGAAGGAGTATTAAAAGTACAGGACCATTTTAAAAACATTGACCAGAACATCATGCAGGAAATCAATACACCTGTCCTCTATGGCATATGTGTGTTTGGACCATTGTAGTCCTTTTAAGGGGTTGTTTCAAAGTTTTTGGTGAGATAACGGGAGAAAATCAGACTTAAAACCTAAGTGATGAGTCACGCAAACTTTATTTGAAATTTCCAACTGTGTAATATAAACTGAACCTATTCTGGTGACCTAGCATTCTCCTGGCTTGTAATAGACAATAAAATCATCATCATCAACTGTTTACAGGCTGTGGCCAGATCAGTTTAGTAAAATACCTCCATCTCCCTCTGTCCTTCCACCATTACTCTCGTCATTTCTTCTCCTCTCACCCTCACTTGTTGTTATTCGAAGGTATTGTCAGGCTGGACAATGTCGAGGGTCAGGAAGACTCTCACAATGTCGACTAAATATAGCAAACTATTTGTATCATTTGGACAGTTTTAAAATTGTTGCAGTTATCACGTTAGGTCTTTGGTGGTTTCACATGGTTTAAGAATCATAATGTGAATATACAAACAACCTTTAAATATGATGGCTCCCACTATGCCACCAAAATCAGAATGTAATTTTCCCCATCAAGCTGACATCATGCTACATTTATTAAATAAAAATATTTGACCAAGTCAAAATGCTTTTATTCAAGGGAGCAATACTACAGTTTAATAGGGCAGTATACAAACCTTGGCAGTAGATAGGGAGCAATACTACAGTTTAATAGGGCAATATACAAACCTTGGCAGTAGATAGGGAGCAATACTACAGTTTAATAGGGCAGTATACAAACCTTGGCAGTAGATAGGGAGCAATACTACAGTTTAATAGGGCATGTATACAAACCTTGGCAGTAGATAGGGAGCAATACTACAGTTTAATAGGGCAGTATACAAACCTTGGCAGTAGATAGGGAGCAATATACAAACCTTGGCAATATCCAGGTAATCAACAGTACGCACATTTCCCAAAAAACTGCTTCAATATCACACAAACTAGTTTTAATTATGTTATTATTTTTATATTTGAGGATGATGGCTACTGTAGGCATTAATTGCGCACAAATTAAATCAATATTAGACACTAAGATATGAGACTAAAATCCCACCTATTGAAGTCAAACTTTTCATATAACATGTATCAACTTTTTAGATGTTATGTAAAATTTTATTGAAGTATCAGAATTGTCATCACATGACATAAAAATATTTTTAATCTATTGTTAAAATTTCTTCCAAATCCTGTACTTATGTAAATTGTCATTATATCACATCAAACATATAGATTTTTCATATTAGATTGAATTCTATTATTTATTATATTTTCATATAAAGTCAAAGATTTACACAGTCTTATTCTCAATTTAAAAAAACCTGTCTTCTCTCCTTCACATTTGGAAGCACCCTGAAAGAGTTGATCAAATATTTTAAGAGACTATTAGGTTTTTAGGGAGAAACAAACCTCTCAACTCCACTTTCAAGCAAATACAACCAACCAGCTTAGTCAGGAGGGTAAAATAACCTCCAAGTGGCATTTTGAAATAATAACTGACACACCCAAGTATCTTAGTGAGGATAAAAGGGACTGACTAGCAAGTTATACACATGCATACTATTAGCGAATTAAAAAAAAAAACTACGAGTTTCTGCCATGTTGGGGACACAAGTAAAAACACCTAGGGTGACATTAATTACACTAGTTATATTTTAGTTATATTTTAAAGTAATTTAACTAGTCAAAACATTGTTATTTCATTTGAATATCACATCGCTGGAAATTTGCCTACTACATAGAGCCTAAGGGTCCAACTATGGTTATAATATGTTTCTTCCAGGCTTGCCTTGCGGTGGTGCAGTTTGTAGGGTCAACAGTTGATAGGATCAGAGACAGTTTGGACGGGAAGAATGTGGAGTCCCTCATGACTGAACTCGGGGTGCGTTTCCATCGAGTGGTTTATGAGCACTTGCAACAATTCCAGTACAACTCTGCAGGTGAGGTCAAACAACCTGGCCGGTAGGTTGAACAACCTGACATGTAATGTCGAACAACCCGGCAGGTTTTATGATAAAAATTGTAATATATTGTATTTGTGACGTGAACCATCACAGGAAGTATGTGTTGTATTGTTTGCAGGTGCGATGTGTGTTATCTGTGATGTGAATGAGTACAGGAAGTGTGTGAAGGAGTTTAAAGTTCCGCTAGTGAACTCTTTGTTTGATGCACTCCATGCCTTGTGCAACCTGTTGTTGGTCAAACCAGAGAACCTTAAACAGGTGTGCACAGGAGATCAACTGGTGAGTCCAAACACTTTTGTCAGAAGAAATGTAATATACAGCACAGATTTAACTCCTTGTTTCTCGTATTCTGGATATGAGAGGTTGGAATACAGACACAACTACACAAGATTGTTTCCTTTCCTCTGCAGACTGAACTTTGTGCACTTCCATTGAGACATAGTTAAAATATGTTACTAATCTAATCTTAACACAACTCCTATTATATTCATACATGCTTTTCACTTTCATTACAACTTCTCTTTCCCCTTCTGCCTCCTCCATTGCTTTCTAAACTTTACTTCTATCCACGCTATCACATGCCTTCTCCACATCCATAAATACCATTACAAAGTCCTTCCATCAGCTGTCATAAGGCAAAGATAAGGTCTATTGTAGACCTCTGTTCCCTTAATCCATGCTGTTCCTCTCTCCAGCTTCCTTTCATTTTATTTCTTATCTCTTTCCAGTATCTTCTCCTATATTTTTGTACAGTGGGGTTATAACCCTATAATTTGTACACAACTCTTCCTATCTTCTTTCTTGAAAATAGGTATTATAACTCCCTTTTTCCAGTCTTCCAGTACCTTATTCTCCTTACAAATCACTCTCAGCACCCTCCTATATAACCAATGTATATCTGCTTCACCCGCATCTCTTATCATTTCCACAGCCAGTTCATCCACACCTCGTGCTATACCTTGTTTCATCCTCTTTAATGCATCCTCTTCTTCATTCTCATCTCTTTCCTGTTCCGGTTTTAACATCTTCTTAAGATAGTTCATCCATAGTTCCTTTTCTTCCTCTCTTGTCTTAAAAGTTTGTCCTTCTTACTTGGCTATATAACACCTTAATTCCTTCCATGTCTCGTTCCAGCATTTATCTCCATTTTTGCATCTAATCCTCCTTGGCTTTCCGTACAACTCGCTTAGCTTTTATTTTTTTACCTATATTTTTCCTCTATTACCTCATTCCTATTCTTAAAACTCCTTCTGAATGCTTTATTTTTCTTCTCCACTGCTTCCTTTACCCTGTCTTTCCACCAGGGTGTCTCCTCCCACATACCTCCTCTGCAGCTCCCACCAAATTGTTCTTAAACCTTTCCCATTCAACCTCTACAATTTGCATCTCATCTTTGGATATTAAGCTTCTTGCCCCTCTTAGGTACAGCTATCTTTCCTCTTCATTTTTTAGCCCCCACACCCTTATTTTTCTTTCTTTCTTGTCTTACCACCTTTCTCTTACATTCCCATCCCTTTATGTCTGCCACCAACAACCTGTGGACACACTTGGTATTACCTTGATGTACACAGTATGCCTTTTCATTTCTTCATCCATGATAAAGTGGTCTATCACCGACTTTTGCTCCCCATACCAACTGTATCTAGTGATATTGTGACTTTCTCTTTCCTTCTTATACCAGCTGTTTACCACTTTCATTTTATTTCTTGCACATAGCTCCAACAGTCTTCTACCCTCCTTGTTTCTCTCTTACCATCCTTCCTTCTCTGACAGCTTCTCAAACCCTACTATCTCCTTTCCTTCTTTTGGGTTAAGATCCCCCATTACTACCTGCCACTCCTTTCCTATATGTCTGACTATATCTTCCTCAAACTTGTCTTTTTCTTCGGCTTGGGGACCCCACTTTTGGGGCATACAATTTTATTACCTCCACCTTTTTTTCCCTTCATGTATCTTTATGTTGAAAAATTACACTTAGAGATCGGAATTGAAAGGAAGAACTCTTGGTTTAGTCACTTGGTGCCAATTATTATTGTTAAGCCCTTGGGATTTTGTCATCCATACTGAAGTACAGACAGCAATTGCCTGAGAATATGATGAACATGCAAGAGTGATTAGAGACACAGCCGCAGTAGCTATTGTTTGCATGTTTCTCATGGTTAACTATCTTTGGAAAGTACCTAAAATAATATGTTTATGGATTTTATTTTCATAGCTCTTGTTATAAAATGGTTTAAGGGACCAGCGCTTACTTTCAATCACCTAATAAATTTAAATATGAAGTTTGACATGTTTACATAAAGTTAATTTAAAATCATTAATTGCATATTCTTCATTAGCTCATCTAGTTTTTTTTATTCCAGTCTGGATTGGATCGCTCTATTCTTCTCAACTTTATCCAGCTGCGTGCTGATTACAAGACACAGAAACTGGCCAACTCACTCCGAGGTTTGGCTACATGAACTCCTCACTCATACAACTGGTTCGGACACTTATATTCATTTCATTTGCAATGATTGTTTATAACACAAACAAAAAAGTATTAAATACTTTTTAAAGTACTTCAAGCTAAAAATCAACAGACTTTGTTGAATGAAGTTATATTTTTTTCGTTCTGAGTTTAATCAAGTGTAGTTTTTCAATTGTGCCTTTAAGATTATGAAATTGTTTATTTTGTATAAAACATAATAAACCTTGATTTATCATGTACTTGATATTTGGTTTAGAATGATTTTTGCTTTACTGTATGAAACAGAACTGTACCTAGAATCCTCATATACCTTACCACACTACACAATTTACTGTACAAGGTTGTGCCGTGAGAACATCCACTATCGTTCAGCATTTGCTTTGAACAACTCAATGTATGCAGCTTTTAAGTTGTAAAGATTGATAAATCTTTTTTCTAGAAGATTACTTTTTTTTTGGATGAATTATTTTATTTGTTTTAACAACTAAATACCCGCCTCGGTGGCGTAGTTGGCTAACGTACCAGTCGTGTTGAGTCAGACCACCGAGGACGGGGAGATCGAGGTTCAAATCTCGGTCGGGTGAACTGGGGGGTGGTTTTTCCTAAATGGTTTTCCATTCTCCCTCCACGCAAATGCGGGTTCACTTCCTCTAAATTCAACTTTCCCATTTCCTAATCCATTAGTGTAATTAGTACTTATGCGTATAACCGGAACGGGTAGTAAGACGCGGTGGTAAAAAAAAAACTAAATATTTCATCATAACAAATATGAATTAAAATTATACAAGATTGAGCCACAAATAGAGAGGTTTTGAACACTTTAAAAATAATGTACTGCTCAATGCATCCCAGAGTAAAAATAATTAGTTAGTTGGTGGTAGAATCTGTGTTGTGTTACTGATATTATAAAAAAAATCACCCATGGCATATCCTTAAGTGAGTGTGTTGAAAAGAAGGTTTCCTAGTCATCTCAAGTAAACAAGGGAATTAAAAGAAGCTATGATATTAATTTTAAATCAACAGCAATATCCAAGGCGCAACATACAAATTATGTGCAGGCTGCTAACAAGTTTGGAGTTTCTGAGGCTAATAAAACTGTCATATTGGTTAAGTTTCTACCTCATGGTATATTCAAGACATTTAAATACAATATGAGATTAACAAAAGCACACTAATCAAACCAACGATTAAAATGTCACTGGAACGAAAATAAAGTAAAATAGGATGAATTCAGACAAGAAACTGATGCTCTTTTCACAAATTTCTGTAATACAATTTTAACCTGTGCAAATAAGATGTCCCAAGAGAGGAAATAGAAAATTAAAAACCATTTTGGACAGAACAACTCACCAAACTGAGTTAGGCTACAAGCTGAAATATCACATGACCCACAATTAATTCTACACTGCAAAAATAGTCTTCAAATTTCAAAAAATAAATAGCTACATGACTTTTAAACATTCTTGTCAAATTTAGATCATAGAATGGATAACAAGAGAGTCCACCAATTTATTATCACATTTAATATTAATAAACATGTGCAACATAAGAAATAATCAATAACCTTTAAAAACAAAACTTTGATGGATGGCAGAAACCCACTTCAGTGGCCCAATGGTCTAAGGTGTCACTCTCGTGTTAGACTGACCTGCTAATGACGGGGAGATCTGGGTTTGAATCTCGTCAGGTCTACTGAGAGTGGTTTTACCTAAATGGTTTCCCGCTCTACCTCCATGATAATGTAGGTAGATTACTTTTAAAATGCTTCCTTTTTCATCCCTACCCCATTAAAGTAATTATCATAAATTGAGATAATCCAAACAAATCACCAGATCCATTCCTTAAATATGGAACAGTTTCATTGATGTTTATAAAACCAAAATCTCCTATCCCCAGCACATGCAAATTCTGACAACAGCAAACACTGCTAAGTCAAGATATCAAAGACAACCTAGATAAATGCAAGTCCAGCTATCGATCTTTGGGAAATAAAGTAAAGTACAGAACATAAAATATCTTGGAAACATGATTTGAGATGAAAGGTACATAGAAGTAGAAAGGCTCTAATGAAAAGAGGACAGCATGGAGAGTTCTCTGGGTGTGTAAGAGACCTGCTATGGAGGAGAAAAGTTTCCTTATTAAAGTGTAAGGAAGTGTTGTACAGGGCGAACATATGCAGTAGAATATAGACACATAGACAGTGAATATAAGAGAGACTAGGAAAGTGGAGGTCATGGGAATGATGTTTGTGAGCTGCATTTTAGCTGTCATGAGGAGAAACAAGATTAGGAATGAAGTTATCTGGGAAAGAGTAGGGGTACAGGGAGTACATGAGATAATAGTGGAAGCAAGACTGAGATGGTATGGGCATGTAATGAGGATGGAAAAAGTAAATGACGGAAATTAAGTATGTAGGAAAAATACCACAAGAGAGGCCAAGAAAGAGATGGGAGAAGCAGATAACAGAAAATATGAGAGGAATGGAACTCAGGACCCATAACTCGGTTTTTGCATGTCTTCAGATTGCACTAAAGTGTTGAACTCACACCAGTTAATTCAGCTATGATTCAAATCATGACTTGATTACTAATGGTGTCAAAAGTAGCTGGTTTCTTCACCCTAAAGTATATTAGAGTATGGTAAATTATTGTTGCATATATATAAAAAAACTATTCAAATATTTAACATTGTTGTGGCAAGTACAGTAAAATCAAGCCTATTGAACTACACAATGAAGTATATTGGTTTCCAAATGAATGTAAAATGGACTAAACACAATATTATCAATCTTTATGTGAATGGGATGAGCTGACACAACTCTACTTCACAACTTCACAACTGTCTAACAGAGAGTGCTGTGATCTTCAAGATGCAGCCTCGTCATATGGACATGAGGTTTGTTTTATTTTTTGAAAAGGAAGGATGTAGAATTTGGATCTGGTTTTCCCTTTTTAAGTTCTTTTCTTATTGTATTGAATGACATGTGAAAAAGATAATTAAACTGATGAAGTTTGACATAGCCTAAAAACGGTAATAGCATAGTATTTTAATTTCTTACACAGGTCCAAATTTACATTCTTCAAGAACAATTTACTATAATAATATTTTTAGTCCAGAGCATAATTATCAAGCAATTTGCTACTTACTTTGAGAGTGTAACCCTAATATCTTACCCCTTGTCACTAAGGCTATCTACAAAGAGAAAGGTGAACTTTAAAGTGTGGTGTGGAGGGGAGGCCACTGTTAGCACGCTCTGTCGACACACAAGTGTCTTAATTCATTTATAACTTTATCTTTAAGTTAGATATTTGATGTACATAATATATTTTAGTTACCAAGGTTGGTGTTTTTAGGAACTACACCAACATTCTCCTGCATAAAGTATGGATGCTCAAAGTATATTGAGAATAATATACATATTATAACAAACTTGACTGGCTTCAACTTGATAATAGACGGCATCTACATACCCTTGTGACGATAAGGAAAATATTGTTAACAGGATATCATCAATACCTTTCCTTACAACTAGTCCCTCTTCATGCTCATCATAATCTCGGTACTCGCTCACGTGATACTTACACACTTTCCATCCCTCTTCACAAATATAACTTCTATTTTCTCTCTCTCTCTCTTACTGTTGCTGGAGCTCGTTCCTGGAATGCTCTTGATACAAATATTAAAACTGCTGCCGCTATAACAGCCTTTAAACATAATCTTGCTCCAGTTCTGCGTACAGAATCTAGATTGTCGATGTGAAGAAAGAGGTAGGAGTGTGTGCGTTAGTTGAAATTATTATTATTTTTACTTTTTACTATTTATTATTATTACAGTGAAACCTGCCTTAAATGCAATCACAAGAGTCCAAGATATTTTTCCACTAAAGTCAGGTTTCTGTTTAATGGAGGTAGACTATAAAAATTAAACCAGGCTTATACACGTAGCTGGGATTAAAATCATAAAATAAAATACCGTATTCATTATTACACAGTACTCATTATTCACACTATATATGAACATATGGAAACATTACAGTGAACAGAAAAATATTACTCACTTTGTTTTTATTTTTTTCCAGTAGTCAAGCAGGGTATTAATGTATGCAGTTTACTCTCTTGGCTGCCTGACTTTCCACAAACATTTTAGCCGAGAAATCACACCAAGCATATCAGAATCATTCCGTTGTAGGGCAAATTGCTGCAGTTCCTTTAAACTTTTGTCAGCATCTTGATTGTCTTCACCACGCTCCACTTTTCTTCCTCCAAGACAGTGTCATTTTCCTCTTCTTCCTCTTCCACCTCCTCTTCTCTTTTCCAACTTTCTTTAAAATTCGCAACTAAGGTATTGTATCTGGTTCAGTTTGCATGTTATTGTGTCTGTTGATGTAGTCTTCAGCATTGCAGTTATTGAAAGCAGCTTCACTCTTGCAGTTTTGTAAGTCCTGCTGGTCATTCTCATTTTCTACACTAGCAGTAATTTCACTCATAGAAAATACTGCTTTTTCAAAACACTGTGTCACAATTTTTGGCAACAACTTCTTTACAGCTTGACTTATCCAAATAACCACATCTAGAACTGAGACGGTTCTTGCAAGCTCAGAGGCGGATGGTGTAGAATTTATATTGGTGAGCAAAGATTGCATTAATAATTTACTATAGTGCACTTTAACATTCTGAATGGTGACCTGATTCATTGGTCGAGAAAGACTTGTGGTGTTTGGAGGGAACCAAGCAAACCGCACGTTGGAAAGCTCAATTTGGGGGTAGTAGGTTGTGTTATATATATATATATTTAAAAAAATGCCGGTTTTGCTTTTTCATTCTGCCACTAAAATCCGTTAACTATTCCTCTATGATCTGTGACGCCATCCACGCCTTTTTGTTGGATATCCACTCAACGGGAAGTTTCCTTATGTTCATCTTTCTGAAGAATCGTGGCTTTGCTGCCTTATCGACAATTCAGGATTTCTCCATTTCACCTGACATAAAACCAAATAGGAAAACATTCAATCTTTCTTTACTATCCCTCGATTATGAAGATAAGTTTAGCAACCCACTCTTCAATGGTTTCACTATTTACATCACTCAATTCACCATAAAGTTTGTTAAAAACTATCTGATGTATTTTGCGAAAACTCTCCAACCATCCATTAGATGATTTAAATTCAGTTTTTCCAGTTTTTGAGTGACATTTTTAGCTTCATATTCTTATACCATTGGACCCGATACGTGGTGATTTCTCGCCCTAACACTGACAAACCAATCTCACACTATTTCATTAATGTCTTAGTTTGCAGTTTTCTTAAGTTCTATTTTTATTTTTCCATTGGCACAGTTTTCCCACAGCTTCAAAATGTCCGTTTTCTTTAGAATCTCGTACACTTGAGTTTTACCGACGCTAGACATCTTCATGATCTGCTTACCAGATAATTTATCTCGCTCACTTGCAAGAATAATTTTTATTCTCGTGTTTAGATCAAGTACAACTGTTATCTCTGAAGCCATAATGGCAACTGCTAGACTAAAGTAAAATATGCAGGCCTAGGGTCCATATTGAGTAAAATTTCCGGAAGGGACAAATAATTGAATCTCAATAAAGGTAGTGCTGTACCGTTAAAAGCTGAATTCTAAAGGTGATTGACAAGTGACTAGAGTGGAAACTGAGAAGAACATAGATAACAATCAAGAGGTAATTACAGTTCACAATTCTGTAAGCAAGGTAACAAAAGAACTATGAAGGAGAAAGGAAATATACCTGAACTTACATTTCAACTCCTCTTAATATAAAAGAAGAGTTATAGAAAACAAAATTCTGTTATAGGATGCCAAACATTTTTCTAAACGATGCCCATTGGAACATTTAACATTTTCCATATAGAAGCTTATTTTGAATTCCGTTTCCGCGTTAGACAGTTTCCGTTCAATCCAGAGAATTTAGTATGTTTTTCAGCCCTAAAGTAAAATATTTCCGTTTAAGACAAGTTTCCGCTTAATAAAGGGTCCGTTTAAGGCAGGTTTCACTGTATAAGCTTCATTTGAGACTTGAATCTGGCTTTATTCCAACTCATGCTGCTTAAACTTATATCAAGAGACGAATAAACAACGTTAAACAAGAATTCAGCTCAAAGTAGTAGAGTAGTAACATAAAATATTATCAACTAACAATGACAAAATTACTATCAGGCCGAAGTCATTACTGTGTTAACTCAAAATGATACTATAATGCACTTGGATCCAATCAACTCCAACGGGATATTACTAAAGTATTAGAGTTGAAACTCTACTGCTCTGGAATAGATTATGCTATTTATGAATACAATAATGAATTAGTCTGCCATCTAACGAACTAATTTGAAATTCTATTTACTACTATATAGCACTAGAAAGAGTTTTTCCCCCCGATTTTTTGACAGTCAACTCAAAAACCTTTTTCTTTTACTTACTACAGTAATCCTCTGAAGGTGCGATAATATTTACTAAACAAATTCACTATCAAAAATATAACTTGTGGAATGTATCGACTGTCAAGGGGTGGGGCGGATAATAGTTAGTTTTTGTGGTAGAGTAATCTCCCTGGATGTAATCATTCTTTGAAGTTGCGCCACCAAGGCTGATTACTTGTACCTCTAAAGTTCAATGACCCGCCAATATTGCCAGGAGAGGTATTTTCACACACCTGCCAGGGTTCTTTTACATGCAACATGGAACCAACGGCTTTACTTCCCCTCCAAAGGATGTTGATCTGTGATTTTTTCTCGCTCTAGAAAAAGCCTTTGGCCTCTGTTGGGTTCGAACCCACAAACATCGGGTCCTGAGGCGAGCACTTTACCCCAAGACCACCGAGGT
>CABFWO010008266.1:0-18823 GCA_902155825.1 Timema genevievae | reverse complement strand
TGTCTTTATCTGCTAGACAGTACTAGCATGGAGTATGTCTTTATCTGCTAGGCAGTACTAGCATGGGTTGTGTCTTTATCTGCTAGACAGTACTAGCATGGGTTGTGTCTTTATCTTCTAGAAAGTAGTAGCAGGGGTTGTGTCTTTATCTGCAAGACATTATTAGCATGGGAAATGTCTATATCTGCAAGATAGTACTAGCATGGACCGTGTCTTTATTTTCTAGGTCATTGTTTCTCAAACTCCTCCCAAGTCAGCTGCAGGTGCAGACCACCCACCGCACTAAACTTCCCGCCCGGCTCCTTGCCAAACTCATAAACTCTATTAATGTACGTGTTTGTCAAGCTGTAAAATACACCATTTTTACTTAACTGTGTTTCCATTGCACATTTCACATTTATTGCTACTAGTGGTGAACAGTTTTGTTGGCTTAACAAACTTATCCTGTCAATCTTGTATTCCTTAGCTCGTTCACGTAATATTTATTTATTTATTATGGTCCTGACCATGGAGCAGGGTTTGAGAACCACTGGGTTAAACGGTACTAGTATTAGAAAGTGCAGTCTCATTCACAATAAGTGTTTGAAGTTTATTCACTGTATTATTCTATATTATTTGATAGCGTACAACCCGAACGGGTAGTAAGACGCAGTGCTAAGTATTATTATATTATTTGCTGTTGATAATATTTCCTGTAATATCACTATCAAAATATTGCACACCTAGTATTTGTATTAGATTAGCTAAGGAGACAGAGCTCACCGTGCTGACCCGGGAAATAGGGTATTGAGTTCGAACCTCGATTAAGTGCTCATGTTGTGTTTTCCTATTAAAGAGTTCCTGCATTATCTGTCCAGGCTAATACTTACACATTTTATTTTAAATGCCCTTTGAATTCCTATTCTCTTGGATTAAACTGTTTGTTTTGTTTTTATTTTACACCGCGTCTTACTATGTGTCCGGACTGTACACTGACTGATGAGATAGAGATGATGGTAAAAAATTTTAAATAAATATATCCACATTTGCAAGAAGGGAGATTGGTAAACTATTTAAAATAAAAACAGCCTCACCCTTGATATGCCCGCCAAGGGTTTGAACCACGACCTGTCTGTCATCGGCAAACCAAACTAAAAGGACTTGACGATTAGACCGCATGTCCACCGATGCATGTGGGTGGCTATCAGTAATTATTGCTATCATTGGTTGGCATCGTGTGTTAGTTTTTACAAAAATTATTAATAAAATTACGTGTTTCAAGTTCTTGTAAAACCAACCTCAGTTGCATCCTACTGAGATTCAAACTTGGACCCGTCTTTCAACGGCAATTAGGTTAAAACCCGCTTCGGTGGCCACATGGTTTAATGCGCTACTCTCCTGTTGGACTAGACTGCCGAAGACGGTGAGATCAGGGTTTGGTCCCGGTGCGATGCACTGAAGATGTTTTTCTTAAATGGTTTTCCACTCTCCCTCCATGCAAATGCGGGTGCATTTACTCTATATTAAACACTCCTCGGTAGCATAGTTAGCTAACGCGCTAGTTACGTGATAAGCTCGACTAACGAGGATGGGGAGATTGAGGTTCGAATCTCTGTCGGGTGAACTAAGGTTGGTTTTCCCTAAATCGTTTTCCACTCGCCCTCCATGCAAATGCGGGTTCACTCGCTATAAATTCAACCTTCCCAATTCCTAACCCATTAGCGTAATTAGTACTTAAGAGTATAACCTGAATGGGTAGTAAGACTGTGCTAAATTAATTAATTACTCTAAATTAAGCCTCCATAATCCCTAAGCCATTAGTGTAATTAGTGCATGGGCATATAACCTGAACGGGTAGTAAGACATGATGTTAATAATAATAATATTATTAAATAATTAGGTTAAATGTGGCATCTATGATGCCTTAGACCAACAGTCTCCAAAAATTAAATTATGTGGTCTAAATGTTATTTAATTTAGATCTCTCGAGTCTAGTATGAAAAAATATTAGCAGAGAGACGAGTATGTTTTTTGCTTAATAAATGATTTCTTACTAAATATTATAAATTGAGCTCATTATAAACTCTACTAGTACGCTATTTAATCTCAACAGCTACACTTAATCTCATTACTTAAATACACAGGAACTTACCAGGGTATTAAATGTTTCAATATAGCCTAGAGCACTGCCTCACAAAGCCAAATCTTCTCGGTTCGATTCCCATGTCTTTATTTTAATTGTTCACTAAATTGAATGTACTTGTAATTTTAACACACATACACATAATAATTCGTTTTCAACAACTTCTGGTGGGATGAATAAAATTATAAAATGTTTAAATGAATTATTTACTCAAACATTTTTTTATTTATTTTTTTAGACATGTTTTATGGGAAAATTTGGTTTCATCTATATGTATACTGTTTTCACAATGTATGGTATTAACAGATAAAACTGTTTTTATTTATTATTGTTTTAGTCTGTGAAATTTTCTAAACCTTTGAAGCAAAGATTTTGTCAAAATAAAACTATGCTGTGGGTCACAGTTTGGAGACTATATAGTCTCTTAGTCCATTCAACAACTGCTGGTTGTTTTATTTTACAAGTGTTGAATAAGTAAATTAAATTGTTAGTTTAAAAATAGATTGGAACACATAACCTGAAGGGGTAGTAAGAGGCGATGCAAGAAAAAAAATCAATGTTATATTTATAAGTTTCATTTCTAATTAACTTGTTCAATGTTTTTTCCCTTTTTATATTAGTTTTAACCTTTCTCTCAAATGGACTAGAAACCAATAATTATGAATGAATATATCCACACTAGCATATAAATCAGTCTAATAGTTTTCTTGTAAATTGATTAGAAAGAAATCACTTTGTAAACCCTACCACACTTGTCGGCCATGGTGATCCATCCTTTAGGTCAACATTTTTATTAATTTATGTATGAAAGGTTAAGGTTGAGCAAGATTTAGAAAGTTTTCATGATAAACATATTAATCGTTGTGCACCAAAATATCTATTATTTCATGCTAAAATATATCTGCACACCATTTAAATATTTTAGTTGTCAGTTGTGATCGAAGTATGTGACAGTTTACTTTGTGCACAATATGACTGAACATTTTCACATAGTTTAAGTGACTATTGTTTTAATTTAAAAATTATATACACTTTGCTAACCATATTCATTTTGTTATTATTTGAAATTTCCTATTCTTGTTTTTTGTATTTATGTTGAAAATAATTTATATACTGTAAAAGCCCAAATAAAAAGTGTCAACAATCAAAACTTCTTGGTGTACTATTCCTATTTAAATCACCGCTTGACCCAAACTGGTGCCATCTTTTTTTCAAGATATGTTATTACCAACATTATTGCAACAACCTAGGACTGAACCTATCCCTTGATATTCTATCACAATAATAATCTGCACTGGATAAATAATAATATAGATTTCTACCTCAATTATTTTGAATATCAGGTCCAGTACACTTTTACTGAATGTCAGAAATATGTTTTCTTGTAACATAATTATCAAAATATATTATTATTTACAAGCAGCACACTAAGTATTGTGACATACCGATATTGAGAATTTACAGTATATTTTCTAGAGATAGTTAATAATGTACTCGCCTACGTCCCAGGATAATGCTAAGCGATATTGTTTAACATTGTCTTGAACACATCGACCACAGAACTCTAGCAAATATCTATTGAAAGACGTACAAACCAACTATGGGTAAATACATTTTTTTTATGTAGGCCCAGCAAACCCAATTCTTGAATATGTAAGCCCTATAATTATTCTACTATTTTCTTATGAATTTATGAAACAAACATTAACTCATATTGTTAATCCTTTAAAACATAAATGTAATACATTTTAAGGAATAGGAATGTAATAGGCCTAGAACTAAGATTGCATCAAGGAAATAAAGGTATTTCATTGTATTAATTGTGAATAATAATGTAACCTATTTTGTTAATTTATGTAATAGATAAAACATGTTTCTGGCATTCAGAGTATATATATTAATACCTAAATAGTTATTATGGCTTCACATCAGAGAGAACATAAGTCGGGAAACACTCGAAAGTCATTCTAAAACATAATCACATTGAAAGTAACGAAACATCACTAGTGTTAATTTGAATAGTGTTAAATAAACACCAACATGTATTAAAAACACCCAAGTGGCTGAGTTATGGGATCCCAATTAAATTGATGTTTGGTTTTAAGCACCACATGTTACTACCCGTTTGAGTTATACACCTCTGTACTAATTACGCTAATGGTTTTAGGTATTAGGAAGGTTATAATTATAGGATGAGTACCCGAATTTGTATGGAGGGAGAGTAGAAAACCATTTTGGAAAAACCATTCTCAGTACACCCCACCGAGATTCGAACCTCGATCTCCCCATCATCGGCAGTTTAGTCTAATGCAAAAGTAGCGCATTAGACCACGTGGCCACCGAAGCAGGTAATTAAATAGTTGATAAATCTATTTGATACTACTTAGCCTACTAGCTACCTGTAAAACATTGTTTTGATCAATTAAATAGATCTATGTTTACAATTATATTTTCTTGAAATTTGTCTTATTTCCATTAAATATCAAGTATATTACAGACTCTACCTTAAAACTACGATTGAAGACTGACAATGGGACGAATCTTGGATAGCTCAGCAGAGCATTGGCTCGCTAAAACAAGAGTCCTGGGTTCGATTCCTGTGTCCAGGTGTAATTTTTCAACTAATTGAAATATTTTCAGGATGGTCACTGATCGGGAAAACCAGGAAATTTGCTTGAATTCTGTGCATCAGGAAAAAAATCCAGGAAAAGTGCTTGAATATTGTCATCTGTCGGAAAGTTTAAGGCTACGACCACTCTAAATAGCTTCTAGAGCCATCCAATTTTCGAACATTTTCTGGGGTTGAACTCTGATCTGCCTTTGACTTGGGGGAAGGTTATTTTATAAAACTTTTTTAATCCCCCTTCGCCCTACACAAATAAGGTAATACTACTGTTTAACTTGCACACTCTCTACTTGTGACCGAGCACACATTACAAGTGGAATAATTACTTTATGAGTAGAGCCCCGTAAAAATAGTGAGGTGCGATAAAGCGAAAAGTGCCATACGAAGATGGAATCAAGTACTTTTTCCTTTGATAGTTTTTAGATATGGTTTACAATGTTTTTGAAAAGCGAAATAAAATGAGATTGTCTAGTTACACGAAATGCTCCTATAAAATAAAATAACATCGCTTTTACCAAAAAAAAAAATCTTTAAATAAACACAAAATTAAGAAGAAATTTAGACCATGTTGTAATTTGATTAGTATTTTGCTGTAGTGTAAGCTAAATTTAGTCTACAAAATTGTGAAATATGCAGATAAACTTGACAAAAAAATTTAAAGCAAATATATAAGGTTTCATTAATAAATTTTAACAATGTATACAGTCTCTCAATATGTAAATAATACTTAAAACACCTCAGATAACATGTAATTTTGAATAAACATGAAATAACACCAAAAAGTGAGATTTAAAAAAAATTTAACTAAAAATAAATCCATTTTTATGGGGAGACAAACATTAACAAAAAGTGTTATGAGGATGTAAATTAATGCCATGGTTGTACTTCAAATTTTTTAAATTTTTTTTAGAGGGAAGGGAGGGGTACAATCTGTGATGGCTTGTGGTAAAGTCTCCTAGCGGGAGATCGCTAGGGTTTCTTTTAAGACATCTTGAAGTAATTTAAAGTATTTTGAAATATAATTGAGCTTGTAGGACTCCAATAATCTACAAGCCTAGGCATGGGGTAGAAATACTTATTCAGTACTTGATCAAGTACTTAAATTTGGTGGCTTGCACAACATGCCTTTTACAAAACATTTTCACTCAGAATCATTTGTTCACAGTTTCACCACCAGAGGAAAGGCCTTTTAAAAAAAAGCGAGAAAACTTTATTTTTCCTAATAAAACCAGGAATTATGCTGGAATTTTATTCTAGAGTTTGAGTGGCCGCAATCCTGATGTTGATGCAGCTATATCTTTGAGCTAAAAATTGTTTCAATTTTCCAAGCTCTGCTATTCCTGTAGGCCTACATTTAATTGTTAATGAAATATGTTATTAATACGCTCGGTCTCCACGCAAAGTTGGGTACATTATCCCCTAATTTTACCTTCTTCATCCCTCTCAGTACCCCAATAGAATAAAGATGTGGATAGCCCAGATGGATAGTAAATCACAAGGGATGAAAAAATATATAGGGTCTAAATAGTATACTATAAAAATGTCTCGACCGCACATGTTATGAGTGCCTTTGTTGTGCTCAAATACTTATGAAAAGATAGAAATTCAGTAAGAGGCTACCTACATCGGTGGTTGCATGGTTTAAGGCATCATTATCGCATCAGACTGGACTGCTGATGGCCGGGAGATTGAAGCTTGACTCACACGTTCGCCGAAAATAGAAAGAATCTGCCTTAATGGCGTAGCAATTCACACACTATAGAACCATGATGCATTGCAACACTAACTATAAACAGCTGATTATCAACATATTTTATTTTCCAGTGGATAAATATCATTCTCTCGATGTATGTTTTCTAATTATAATACTGTGTCGTGGCACAATCCAATACATGGTTACACACGCTTTACATTAACGGGTTATTACAAATTTCTTCACAATAACAAACGAAGCTGTCTGATTGCTTCTGGCTGCACAGCACACACATCAAATATGCATGCGCACTGATTTGAGATGGATGGTTCTGATATTTGATTGGTTCTTCCGTGCCAAACATCTTAGGCAGAGCGGACAAAGTAGAGATGAGTTGAACTTTGGCGGAACATCTCGTGCCGATAAGGCAGAAATCTTGTGATTGGCTTATATCTCGTCACGTGAACACGTTTCCCATTTTGCGCTTGTTTTTCAGCAAACGTGTGAATCCACAGTGAGGTTTGAATCTTGGTTGGGTGCACTGAAGGGTTTTTTTTCTAAATAATTTACCCCTGCCTTGAAAGGGATTGGCAAATTTTGATAACCATTGTTTTAATAGATCATAGACTTAATTTCTTCTTCTTTTTTTAAAAGTATTATCAAAGTAATTATTTCATACCTCACTAAACATCTTCACAACTCTCCAATTGTTAATCTGAACTTTCATTGGTCTGTGAGAGCATGTCTGTTTTTGATATTCCAGAAACAGTAAACATAGTATATTTACATAACATAGTTTACTACGACTTCAATCATTCTGCCTTCAAATGTGGATCTTCCGTTTATTAAAACTGTTTTACATATAATGCACTATTATATTTTCAGTCAAACCGTGTAATGGGGAAGGAAATAGATGATTGGCAACTTCTGACTTAATCAGGTAAAGCCACATTACCCGCTGCCAGCGATGATAATTGGTTTAGTGGTACAATACATTGTGCTATGGATAGGAGAGAAAGTCAAAGTAAATTTATAATTGAAACTGCCACCTTATAAATAAGTTTTTAACGCTTGCATATAATATTAATTAATTGCATATAAGCTGCACTGATTTTTAGTGTTTTATTTACTAACATTGTTAGTTTGTATTAACTATTATGTGAACAAAACTGTAAATAATTTTATAGCTCGCATAGTCAGTAAATACTACATTAACTAAAAACACAACTAATTTAACAAATTTCAAAATAAAGCCTATAAAAAACATAGTCTTAAGCTCATTTTTAAAATACCCCCAAGAGCACAGTTTTTTTTCCCATGTCATCAGCCTCTCGACTGGATTGATGCAATACTCCATTTCTATCTATCCTGTGCCAATCTCTTCATCTCTACCTACATCCTCGATTATCTCTTTCACATACTCCAATCTTTGTCTCCCGCTGCAATTTTTCCCTTCCACTGTACCCTTCATTAGAAAATTATCAATCAAATGTCTCAGGTTACGGTGGGCCTGACATGCTGCACAGATGGAAGAAGTTAGAAACCTTGTTCAGGGTACTGACTGGTAAACCTAATGGGAAGAGACCATTGGGAAGACCTAGACGTAGATGGGAAGATAACATTAGAATGGACCTGAAAGAGATAGTGTGTAATGAGGTGGACTGGATAGAACTAGCTCAAGATAGGTATAGGGTGTAATGAGGTGGACTGGATAGAACTAGCTCAAGATAGGGATAGGGTGTAATGAGGTGGACTGGATAGAACTAGCTCAAGATAGGTATAGGGTGTAATGAGGTGGACTGGATAGAACTAGCTCAAGATAGGTATAGGGTGTAATGAGGTGGACTGGATAGCACTAGCTCAAGATAGAGATCGGGTGTAATGAGGTGAACTGGATAGAACTAGCTCAAGATAGTGATAGGGTGTAATGAGGTGAACTGGATAGAACTAGCTCAAGATAGGTATAGGGTGTAATGAGGTGGACTGGATAGAACTAGCTCAAGATAGGTATAGGGTGTAATGAGGTGGACTGGATAGAACTAGCTCAATATAGGTATAGGGTGTAATGAGGTGGACTGGATAGAACTAGCTCAAGATAGAGATTGGGTGTAATGAGGTTAACTGGATAGAACTAGCTCAAGGTAGAGAGAGGGTGTAATGAGATGGACTGTATATAACTAGCTCAAGATAGGGATAGGGTGTAATGAGGTGAACTGGATAGAACTAGCTCAAGATAGTGATAGGGTGTAATGAGGTGGACTGGATATAACTAGCTCAAGATAGTGATAAGGTGTAATGAGGTGGACTGGATAGAACTAGCTCAAGATAAGGAAAGGGTGTAATGAGGTGAACTGGATAGAACTAGCTCAAGATAGTGATAGGGTGTAATGAGGTGGACTGGATATAACTAGCTCAAGATAAGGAAAGGGTGTAATGAGGTGGACTGGATATAAATAGCTAAAGATAGGGATGGACTGTAATGAGTTGGACTGGATATAACTAGCTCAAGATAGAGATAGGGTGTAATGAGGTGGACTGGATAGAACTATCTCAAGATAGGGAACGGGAGTAATGAGGTGAACTAGATATAACTAGCTCAGGATAGGGATAGGGTGTAATAAGGTGGACTGGGTATAACTAGCTCAAGATAGGGATAGGATCTAATTAGGTAGATATGATAGAACTAGCTCAAGAAGGAGGTAGGTGGCTCACTTTTGTAAGTGTGGCAATGAACTTTTGAGTTCTTGATGCCATGCGGTAGGTAAGTTTACTAACTGTGCTTATATTACTTATTCGCTTTATTATAATTTTATAAAACACTATACATATTTATAATTCTATCATTTGATAGAATAAAACATATTCAGCAGAGACAACTTTAAATAGGTTGCACATTAAAATATGTTTATTTCTAGGTTAAACCATGGAGGTTTTAGAAGTATTAAAAAGATGTAAGAGGACATCAGAAAACTACCTCACGTAAGTTTTAATGTCGATATTGTGTTATATCCCTTGTCTTTAATGTTTAACCTCCCATTATCATCAATGTATGCTAACCAATCGAAGTAAACAGGATGATAAAAATGAATCTTTAATAAATAAACCAGCACTTATCTGAAGAGAAGTTAGAAAACCATTAAGAGCGTGCATTATATTAGGCTCAACTCGGCTCCCGGTTCGTGTGAGGTATGGAAGTTAAAAGGAAAAGAAAAGACCAAGAAATTCCAGAAATGCATGCAGTGTATTCTTATTTTAATGATTACTCGAAATTTCCTGCATTGACGATGGGGGACAAAGCGACAAAGTTTCTTGTTAATAACCACAATATGTCTCTATTATAACAGAATTAAATATTTGTGCACAATTCTTAGCTGTGAAACCATTCTAAAATGGACAAAAACGGCCTTTTTTTTTAAATTCAAATGTAATTTAATATTTAATCTATATTCTTTATTAGGAACATCTATTAACTCTTTAGCTTCATTAATGTTTAGTCAAAAATGATCCACGTGCAATAGTGTTTGTGTAAATTTATGATTTTGAGCCAACTGTATCACAGAGTTGATGGGCATGTGATGCACGCTCCCAATAATAATTTTTTTTAAATATTCTAATGAATCCAGTCAGAATTGAGGCTTGACCATAGGGGGTAAAACCACTAAACAAACTTTTCTGGTTGGTGTAGTATTCAACATGAACAAAATTAATCACTTAGTCATCTCCTCACTAGAACACATGTGTGCATTGCTGGTGTTTTCATTTAGTGACACCAGACTAGCTTTTCCTTTATTTTTTTATTTTTTAACGCATTCTAATGTGAGGTTTTAGTATTTCCAACTGTAATACAAAAGGGCTGGGATACTATTGCAAAATATATAGGGCCTACTTTAAAACAATTTTAACTCTTAAACAAGCTTTTTTAAATATTTTAGAGCTGTCAATTACATTAAATTACCTACATACTTAAATAAAATTAATGTTATTTTCATTCAGTAAATACAGTGGCATATTCAGGTTGGTTCTGCTCTTATACCAGATTTGAGTGCCCCCTCACCCTCCCCTTCTTACCTTTTCCCCTCCCTTTCCTCACAGAACAAATTGCAACACTTAAGCTACATAACCTATAAATATTGTTAAGATTTTTTGATGAACATATTTAAATTTTAATGTGCGAAATAGTCAATAATTGTTTGTCAGTTTTTAATTTTAGCTTAATGAGTTTTAAATATTGTTAAACAAGTAGTTAAAAACTTAATTCCTTATAATTAAAATAAATGTATTAAAATTAATAAATGATTATAAAAAATCACATAAATTTAAGATTATACCTTTTAATGAATAATTACTGGTACTATAAAACATGAAAAGAAATGTTTGTTATTTTTGACTTTTTTTTTTAGCAGCGCGTCTTACTACCCGTTCGGGTTATACGCTTAAGTATTAATTAAACTAATGGATTAAAAATTTGGAAGGTTGAATTTAGAGGAAGTGAACCTGCATTTGCGTGGAGGGAGAGTGGAAAACCATTTAGGGAAAACCAACCCCAGTTCACCTGACCGAGATTCAAACCTCGATCTCCCCGTCCTCGGTGGTCGAGCTCAACACGACTGGCGCGTTAGCCAACTACGCCACCGAGGCGGGTGTTTTGACTATTCATTTATTGATTAATCAGTAATATAATTTTGAAATTTATTATAATATATAATAGAATATCAATAAAATTGATTTAAGAACTGAAGATGATGGTATAATTGGACTTATAGAGTGAAAGCAAAGCAGAAAGATAATAGAATCTGTATTATTTTATAGTAAATATGTTTTTAATTTTTGTAATGTGTAAAAATAAAATTAAAGAATTGAATCATATGAAATTAGTATTTTCTTAGCTGGAGCTGTAGACTATTTTCATTACAACAACACATAACGGAATAACATGTACCTCACTGAGACCAGGTTCTGAAGATGATGTGCACCATACATTAAAACTACTCGTCCAAATATTTACGACAATCATATCAAAGGAGTACAGAACTACACCTAAGAAAATAGTCAATTTATATCATTCAATTCTTTAATTTTATTCCTACAGATCACAACAAATTATTAACATATTTACAATCAAATAATATTCTATTTTATTTCTGCTTTGCTTAAATTCTAATAATCGAACTATACCATCATCTTCACCTCTTAAATCAATTCTATTAATATGTTATTATCTTTTATAATAAATTTCAAAATTATATTATTGATTAATCAAGATATGAATAATCAAAAATAGCAAACATTTCTTTTCACGTTTTATAATAATTTTGTTAATTACAAGGTATAATCTCAGACATGTGATTTTTATCATAATTTATTCATTTTCATGTGTTTACTTAAATTAACAAAGGTTACTTAAGCTAATTGTATTTTCTATACTTTCAATTTTTATTTTGGATACATATGCTTTTGATTACTAATTTATTAATATTTAAAATTCATCAAGCCAAAATTAAAAATTAACTAACAATTGTTAACCATTTATCACATCATATTGTTAAAATAGTTAGAAATAAAAAACTTATCTGTGCTGTTCAAGGTGGCATATATTTTATTAATATTTTTCTAAACAATGTTTAGGTGCTGGTGGGTGACCTGGTGGTCTAGGGGTAAGGTGTAAAACTACTGTGCTGGGTGTCCGGGGTTCAATCCTCGGTCCGGGCACAGGTTTATCTGATTACCAAACCCTTCCTTCATCCTCTGACAAGACGTGTATTAATCACAACTTGTGAATGTGTGGAATGCCAGGCCTCCACCGTGGTTCGGATTCCACTTTAAACTGTCGGTCCTCCATTTCATCTCACAATCACCCTACCATTCCACATTAGCGTAATTGCGTATAACCCGAACGGGTAGTAAGACGCGGTGCTAATAATAATATGTGCTGGTGACATAAATTTACTTTATAATTAACTTATTTATATAGCATACATAATCATGGGCTGTAATAAAAACATAATTTCAAGAGTTACTTAAACTATCCTTAATGCTTGTAAGCATCAAACATTTTCATTATATTTTATATGTTTATTTGGGGTATTTAAGGTGAACTTTCTGAACCGACTGATTATATCAGCACATGACTTATAAACTAACTTAAATCTAGAATAGACACAACATCCAGCCCCTGTTTGTCAATTAACACTGTGAAAGGGGAAACCCACATTTCACCAATAAATTTTTTGGCCACGCCAAGAATCAAACTGGGGACCTTTATCTCCGTAGATAGACTAATTACCAACTGAGCTAAAGTGCCGGACAGCATTATACAAATATCACACTATGTGTTAAAATGTAAACAGCAGAAAAGGGTGCACACTACTTCTTCCTTGTCATCATACCAGCCGAGCAGTGAGTGTAAAGATGTTGCGTTCAAAACATATACACACTCTTTATATATGCTTAAATCAAACAATCGTTGATTGTGATCAATAAATGAACCAGGGGGACTTGTTAATTATTATTCCTTATTAAAGCTAAATTTTATAATTTTCTTACTATGGTTATATTTGCCACTGGCTACCTGTCATCACATTCTCGCGCTGCCACATGGGCCAGACGCTCTCAAAATTCCACCCATAACCAATTTTAAGGACCTTGCCATTTAAGTTTAACAAATAAAGAAACATCCAGCTGTCAAACAATCAGCGTCCTCAAGTTCCTGGTGCAGTTGACCCAACTGCTTGAGGTGAACATCCTGTAGCAATATGTATAACTACTAACCTACGCCGCCAAGTAATAGCAGCTATTTACTTTCTTAAAAATATACATTTTTTCGACTACAAAGACTTGTCCCGTTGTCCTTCTACCAGCTAATAGGTCCTCTCGTCTCTTCATGGGTTCAACAACCCTCATCTTCTATCATCTCGCACAGCGGTCGGTAACCTTTTTGGATCATGATCAACTCATAAACTTATCAAAGTTCCCGTAGTAATCCATTGTTTCTCTATTCTCTACTTTGGCTTTTTTTTTAATGATGATGTAGTTTTCTTACATGACCAACTGAAAATTGCTGAAAATTGACTGGTTGCCGACCACTGATCTAGCAAATTACATAACCTCATTAATTGTTAGGCGTAGTTACAGATTGTAAATTAATTTACCAAGGCGACAAAGAGTGAGTGATTCACCAAAGGTCAAACCAAATTCTTTGATGTTTCAACAACTCTTGCAACTCTTCACATTCGTGCGATCACTACTGACAAAGTGAATAGCTGTCTCTTTGTTTGCTTTTCTCTTTTTGGAAATTGTTTGGATGCTGTAGGCCGAGGCCTGCACTTGAATATGCCACTGAGTTAATATTATGCATTGTGTTCATAATGATGGCCAACACCCATTATTTCACTCGCACATGAAATGTTTGTCAGTCTGACTGTTTCTTAAAAGATAAATGTTTGGTTGCAGGTATAGGCGAACATTTTTATTGATCCTAGTTATATTAGGATTACTTTTATACATTGGACCAGACTTTATTAGATACATTACCCACTCAAAAAGAAATGGTCAAGGTAAGTGGCATTTGTTATTTATCTTTAAAAGAGTTCATATTCATATTGAATAATAATAGTACACAGTATATCAATCCTCAATTTTGACAAATACTATATAAATATCCATTACATAGAGTAAAATAAGCCCAAGGCTAAATTTTAAGCAGCACTATGGATTAATGTTTGACTCATTAACCATTACCGGTCATGCATTTCTGCAAACTCAAATAGGCTATATACTTTGAAAAACAAAAAATTAAATTTGTGACAATTTAATGGGTGAAAGTGGGGATCACTTCCACAATTCAATGACACAACTGTTCCATATTGGTTTGTATCTTCACCATTGGTCACATGGTCTAAGGCATCAGACTCACAATAGATTATATTGCTAATGATAGGCAGGTAGATATGAACCAAAATAATCAACATAGTTGCAAGTCAAATTCACCGCCTTTTATTATTTACCCACTCCCATGGGATGACGTTCCAGGGTGTCAAATTCATGTTGTCCAAATCATGGTCAATCTATCCCCCAAGAAATTTTCTAAAAATCCATGCGCTTTTTGTTGAAATCCTCACACATGAAGTTTAATCCATTACTATCGGGAAAGGTGAGGCCACGAACCTTTCTTTATAAAGTGCTATTGCTTCACTTTCAGAATTTCTTGCAAACTGTAAGGATGCCCTAAAACACAATATTCATCACATTATTGGTATATTGTTTGTGAAGGTGTTTACAAATTATAGCTAGGTACTTAAAGCATTCCATCACAAGTATGCATCATTTGTTTTTTTAATACTGTTGCATTGTTTGTGACATAAATGTGTGTTTTTTTAACTGCTAGACTTTTACATTTATATGTTTACAATAATATATTTATTTTTCAGATGTAACAGAAAAGTGCATACATGATAGATTAGCGCCATATTATTTTGATGCAGAAGAATTCAATGCAAATATTCAACACAATCCATTGTCCAAAGATGAAAAACCATATCTTCCCTACATCGGAAATGGGGTGTTTGGATTGTCGTTACACTATGATAGCCTGTTGTACATAAGAAATGGACGAGGGTTATCATTACCAGTTTTCTGGCATCCCATTATTCCAGTTATCAGTAAATCAAAACCTCGTGAGGCTGTTGTGTTGCACTATCTGACTGGGGTAGCTCATAAGTTCCAATGTTTCACCAGTGGCCAGTATGTATCTTACCAATATTATGCTCATCGCAAACTACCGTCCGTATTGGTTCAAAGTATCAAGATTACTAACCCCACAGACGAGACTATAAGCATGGATCTTGGACAGATGAGACTAAGCAAATGGCCCACAGCTGTCTCTCATGTCGTGAAGTAAGCTTATTCCGAGTTTATTTAATTTACCTTCTTTTTGTCACATTATTTTTCCTCTTCATTAATTAAGTAATGTTCTTTTTTAAAGACATTTAATTTTTCAGTATACAACATGATGTGGGCGAACATGAATACCAGGTGATTACTGGATCCATAGAAGTACCTTCAAGCGATGGTGTAATAGCTGTGTCACTAGTGTCTAGAAAAACTCCAAAGACCATAGAGGTTTGTTATTATCTCATTGCAGTTAAAAACTACTCACAACAGGGGACACGCAGACAAAGGCATCAATCTGGTCTGGTCTGCCAGTGAATGTGAGATCAAATTTCTAACTCCAGATGGTTATTTTTTTCCTAAATGGTTTCCCACTCTTTCTCCAGACAAGTTATTCACCAATTTTAGATGGAAATTTATTCATACATTGTATCTTAAGTCTTTGCTTGAAATAAAGTTTTCTTTAAAAACTACACATAGCTATGTAAGGCAAAATACAGAATTCTAGCGAACAATTCTACAATAGAACATAAACAATTCCATTCCGTTTAAACTTACTACCAACAAAATGATACGTCTTAACTCGCTCACTTAAAGCTTTGAATATGCTAGGTCTTTGTTCAGCCGAGTGAATTTATTATAATGGTTTAGAGGCACGTCAACACATGCAAGTCATTGTACCACACCCGAGTGAAATAGGCCTTCACATTACCAAAAATACCCATTTAACCCTAAATAATATTGAATATTTTAACTCAACCCAAAAAGTAGGAGTGGGATTCACCCCATGTTGTTGGATAAAGTCTGAAATTATTACAGAATGCTCGATTAAACTTAAAACAGTAAAACTCTAAAATATATTCGAATTTGCTACTATTGAGAATAGCTTCTTTAGTTGTGTTTTATTTTAACTTGTACACTCCATCAACCCTGAGAGGTATTAGTCTTATCTTGATGGATTACACCTTGTGACTGTCTTTTAGTTATGACATAGTGGAATAATGCAAGGTAAGCTTACTACCTTTAAGGGTAAACTAAGGGTACATGTGTGCCTTTAAATATCTACACTTTAGACCAGACTGCTGATGATGGGGAAGTCGAGGTTCAAATCTTGGTCAGGTGTACTGATGTTGGTTTATCCCAAATGGTTTAACACTCTCCCTCCACGCAAATGTGGGTACACTTCCTCTAAACTCAACCTTCCTAATCCCTAAAACCATTAGTGTTATTAATACATAAGTGTATAACCCGAACGAGTAGTAAGACTCTGTGCTAGAAAAAATAGCATTGGTGGAACCTAGATGTTGGAAGTCAAGGCCAACGCTTTCTGCCCTTGGAATAAGTTTATTCTAACCTGTATTTAGGCTTGAATTTAACTTTGAATAAAAATATCCACAAAATATGTGCCCCACTACCAAACTTTGTGAACACAAGTTCATCTAAATGACACTGAAAAAGTATATTTTAATTCTCCTTTGGGCCATAAATCCAGCACAATAGAGGTCCAAATTGTCTAATTATAAATATTCATTTTGTGTTTTATACTCTAAAAGCTATAAACTTATCAATGTTTGAGATGTGTCTAGTAGAGGTACGCAACTATTAAACAGCAGGAATAAATTTAACTGAAATTTTTTTAAACCCATTAAAATTGTGGCCAAAGCCCATACTGATTTCTAAAAGATAAAATAATTTGGAAGAGTTGATCAAACACTTTATAGCGTTGCTATCACACTACTGTAATACAATTATTTTGTCTCATTGGCCCATAATTCATATACCATGTGGGATGAAATGTTCGAAACACAATCATATTTGAAGAGTTTCACTATCCTAACACCAAACTGGGGAAATGGATTAAAATAGACTATTCTAAGGGCCAGTTTCATACTCGGACTCATTATGCCTCAAGTGCGGTGCTACACTAAATACAAGACGACAATTGCCTAAACTAAAATAGAATAGATCAGTTTTGCATATGAAGCTGGCCCATTCCATTCTGGTGTAGGTAGGTGTTGTCTTCTATTTAGTATAGCGCCGCACTTGAGACGTACTAAGTCTGAATATGAAACTGGACCTGTGATTCCACTGCAGTTGCCTTTGTGCATAATAAGTTTGCTGAAATCAGTTACAAATCTCAAATATTTTGAAGAACTACTATCCAGAAATTGTTTAAAAAAATTTAAGAACTTAAATAATATGGAAAGATTTAACATGTATTCAAATATTCCAGACACTGTTTAACTATCATTTGAACTTACAATATTGTTTGTAATTTTCAGGTAGAAGCTCGAAGCACTTTGACTTTGGAAGTACTTACAACTGTTAACTATTCAAAACCCTCAACCCAAAGTGACTATGCAAAAAATAAAGATATTGTAGAGAAAAACGCTATAGAGGTAAGATATTTTTCCATATTTAAATTTATATTAAAAAAAAGATTCCAACCTAATGTGATAAAACCCCATTTAAATTTTCTTTAAATATATCTTTATCAACATTTGTCATGATGAAACCTTAAATAGTGCATATGAATTGTTTGTGATTTTCAACAAATGAGTACTTAAGGTACAAGTGTTTCTTACCTTGTGTATTATGCTCAAAAAATTTGGAATTTATTATCTGTTGTAAATAAAGTGTAATTCTCTGTGCCTCATCAGGGATTTGAAACACTGACTTTACCTTTGCAAGACATACTTGTTAAACATATTATTATCTCAGTATATCAGAGACTTTCTGAATAAACTATAATATTAATATGTCAGCTTTTATGTTTTGTACTTCAATTTTTCTTTAATTTGATGAAAAGTTGATTGTATTTTCAAATTTAAAAATTACATATTTTACTATATGTCATAAATGTGGTTTGTATTTTTTCCCCTTAATATAAATATGTCCTCTACACGTAACACTATACATTAATATATATACTTTACTGAATGAAATTTTACACCCTTTGGATTATTATTTATTGTTTTACAGAATATGAAGAAAGCTCTACTGAAAGTACAAACATTGAAAGAAGATCATATCAAAATTTGGCAACAACTTTGGAGCACAGGATTTACCATTAGCTATTCGAAAGCTGTAGATGCCATCAACGGGGACAAAATTAATGCGACTATGTTTTACGTTTTATCTCAAGTACCATCACCATATCATGATGAAACAACTCCTTATGAAAAGAAAATGGAACTTGCAAATAGTTTGTTTTATGCTGAAGGATGCTACAGTGGCTATCACACATTGTAATGCAATTCATATATCAACTAAATTTTGACTGTTTTAGATGCTAATCGTACAAATATTTGCATTTATAAATGCATAAAAAAAAATTAGTTAGCCTGCAAAAATAAATGTATTCACATAACTTTAAAATAAAATGTATATTATGATTTGTTTGGATGTTGTTGAAGAGAAGGGAGTATGCAAGGATAGGGAAGTGTGGAGAAAGTTAGTGAGGATGGATTGAAGAGAAGGGAGTATGCAAGGATAG
>CABFWO010008265.1:0-11749 GCA_902155825.1 Timema genevievae | reverse complement strand
GGGGGGGGGGCGGGGGCATTCATATAAATGAGAGAAATATAATTTTTTTCTCATATATATATATATATATTCAGAACTACTTAAAAACATTATTTGAACAAGAGTAAATATACTCTTGGTAATTATATTCTTGGTCAATACCATAGACCCAATAAATATCCAAGTATTTCATTGAATTCTATTTATAAACCATTACGGCCCTCTATTATAAATTCAAGAACCCAGATTTACTCAGATAAATAAAAGAGATGTAATTTATTCGAATGTTATAGGGAGATCTTTTATGCTTAATATCATTGACCATCTCGTTTACAATATCGGGTTTCAATCGTTATACAATATGGACCAAAACAACCATCCAATTGGAACTGTATGGCCCATTAAATGAGATCAGGAGCTGAATATATTGGCTCTTCCCGGAAAATTCTTATTTTTAATTTAATTTTATCTTATTTCATGAAATCTTTCAACCTTTTTATTTAAATGCCATAGTAATAGATCATAGAGTTAAATAATCAAATTACAGAAAAAAATTATTTTTCCTAAATCTTCATACATTTTAAATTGAAAATCTCTCTGTAGGCAAATTTAATCATATTACTATAACAATGTTTCTGCGGTATTTGTAAATGAGTATCATTCTATATTTTATAAAGTGATGCTCATAACATATGCATATTATTGTGTCAATACAGTATATACAAATTAACTTAAGCTAGAACCACACAAAATGTTACCCTCTCAAAGCTAGTATCCAGTATTGTACAGGGTCATTCATATAAAACTGATTTATTTCATCATGGCTTTATCTCATCACAAATGATGTAAGTGACAATACATTGCATCTTAAATGTACACTATTTCTGGGAGACTAGTTTAACTTTACATTAAATGCTGAAAATATTAACCCTCCACCTCAAGGCACAACTGATTATGTCGTTCCATTTTTCTAGTCGTTCTTTGAAGCAATGTTTTGTCAATATCGTTGATTTCGCTTGTAGTGTTCTCCTTCAACTCATCCACCAGGGGCGTGTGGCTTAGGCACTTTCCTTTAGATGATCTCGCATCAAAAAGTCTCTGAAATAATTGGCAAAGAGGTAACAAGAGAACTCTTTACTAATAAACATAACAATTACACTCGATGAATCGACTGAGACAGCTTAATAATGAAGGGTATTACCAATGCCAATTGTGATGCTCGGCGGCCTTCGAAATTTTACCTTTACAGTGAAGTATAATTGGACAACTAGACAAATAATAAAAAGCAATATTCAAAATAGCCAATGCAGAGGCTGACTCTATGTTTGAGAAAGTGCAGATTTCTACACTACCTTGATCACAGTTCATCAGCTCACTTATAAAAAATATTTACCAATAATAATCAATGTAGGAGGTTAAATAATAAAGAATTACATGCCCTGTACTCATCACCAGACGCTGTTATGGTAGTAAAATATATGGTGGGCAGGACAAAAAGCACTATGATAATCTTTACTATTTGTGATTTTTATTTTTAGGTTTTTTCGTCCACCTATACAAAAGTAAAACTTTCTACCAAATCAAAATGTGTTGTTTCTATTAGTTTAGCATTGTGGAGGGGAACCCTCCACCTCCCCATTTTCATTAATTTCTTGAACCCTACTTATTTATTTGCAAAACTTTCAATCTTTATATTATCTGAGGTGATCCTTTTACCAATTTGTCAAATTTTAATTTCATTCCGTACTTAAAGGTAGATTTTCTTATTTTTTTTGAATAATATTAAAGTTTATTCCCCCCCCCCACCTCAAACTATTTAGGCTCCCACATTCCCATTTTGAAATTTTAAGACTTATTTGGTATCTAATATTAAACTTTTACGTGCCTGTCAAATTACAATTTTCAAACACACCGAAAATAGTGTTATACATTAGTTGTATCAATTTGGAGCTCTTATCTTTCTCGTTATTCAATGTTGAAATTACATTTATTCAGACATAATTTGGCTATCCGGCAAGTTATATTTACTTACACACTCAATCTTAATTTTAATCCAAATCTAGAAGTAATTTTTATCTATTTGTTTGAAAAATATTGAGACCAAATTTCTTGGAACCAATTTTTAAATTTTCAGTATTTTTTATTTTTTATTACTTGGGGTGGCAATCCTTGTGGCATAAAAGTATTTAAATTTTCTACCACACCTGTAAATATTTTTTATAATTATTCTACATTTCTTGTCCTACTTCAACTCATTAAAATTAAATAAATTTTAATACGTTTCTAGTTATTTGCGAACTTTCTATTTAACACCGTAAAAGGTGTTTTTTTCTTTAGTTATAGAAATTTCTTTTCATCCCTCATTTAACTACATCTATACACACCTACCTAGTATGTGATTTCAAATTTTCAAGTTTGGGCTTTTGGTGTGGTTTTTTTTACTATCTCGTTAAATTTCAATTTTTTACCCCACTGATAAATGATTTATAGCTTTAGTTTTGGAAATTCCCAGCTCTGACCATTTCTAGTAGTTCAATTTCTAATTATAAATGTTCATTCTCTTTTGGTTATTTGGCTTTGACACTTAAATTTAATATATATATTTTAGTTTTCTAATTAATTCAAAAAATGTTTTTTTTTTGTTTTGGAAATTTTGAGGGGAACTTCTTTACATTTAAGTTTCCTTCATTTTTGTATTTAAGAATGTTTAGACCTTCACTATGGCCTGCGGTTTAATTTACGCCCAACCAATTTCAATATTCTACCACCCTTATAAGTAATTTATTATTTTAGTTTTGGAAACTAGGAACAAACACCGCCACCCAACAATTTCACTTTACGCCACTTTTAATATACAATATTTAACACTAATGTTGTTATTTAGAATGTTCCTTCTATATTCCTGCCAAATTTAGTTTTCTGCGTTCCCTAAAATAATATTTTCTAATTTTTCTCCCCTTCACTCCTCTATCTTTCATTTGGGTACTAATCGAGGGCTAGTTGATTCTAATTTTGAAAAAACAATGAAGGAATCTTATTTACCAACCTTGAAAACCCCCATATGTAATAGTCCTTAAAATTAAAGTGGAAATAGCCATTTTTGAGATTGTTGATACAAATTTAAGTAATAAATTAGGGTCAGCCAACTGGAAATTCGAATAAAATTTCAATAGGATTGTGTTTAAAAGTGTTAGGATTTCCCGTAAATCAAATTTCAGCGTAATCGAATAAAATTATTTCTTGGTCCATAAATTAAGCATGGAAAATTTTGTGTGACCACTGACTACGCCCATTTTCGAATTTTTCATGTTTAGAATTCTTCACTTAAATCATGGCTCCCCAGTAAATTCAAAGCCAAATTTAAATCTTTTAGCTAGCCAGGAAGTACGGAAAATACTTCTGGAAGTAAGAACAGACAGACACGGAATGGATTTTATATCAGATTAATCCTCATTTAAGATGGTTTTACATCCCTTAAGGACATGTTTACTCACATACATTCCGTTTGGCGTAGGACAAATTTTAAAATAAAATACACATTTTAAAATAACTCATGCCTTCTAGCCTTCTGAACACGAGTCACTCATCTCAGCCTATCAGTAGATGGCTCCATTAAAATGTATATCTTATTTCAACGTTTGTAAGGTGATAATTAAAGCAAGAATGCTACGTAGTCAAATAACGTTGGCTTTATTTTATTATTGATAAAATACAACTACTCTTTTATTTTCTATATATAGTTGTCTAAAGTTTTTATTTAAGAACTATATTTCAAATTTCCTCCCAAGGCATAAAGAATCGTACATTATTCATCTCTGTCTTTTCAAACTCCCCTTCATCCCCATTAAGTACAAAATGTTTTCATTTTTTGGTCTTTGTGGCAAGCTAAATTCAACTAAATTGACGCAACCCCCTCCAAGCAGAAAAGCATCTTTTCATATTTCTCGTTCACGCAAGACAACGAACAACAATATTTCACGGGGAAACTGTGGTGGGCCTTTTCATTACAGGCAGCACAAACCAGTGTCTCTTGAGATACGAGGGCAATAAGGAGACGGGTGACTTTCAACTTCTTTGGTAGAATACCCCCCTACCCCCCTCCGTTTGCATCTGAGTCGACCACAAAGAAGAGCTTAAAAACTTGGTGGAACCTTTTGTAATAACTCTACTGTGGTAGTTTTTTTTAAATTAACTTTTCCCCAAATAAAGCGACGTACTAAGTAATATATTAGATTATTCTTTTTTTAGCAGGCATAATATATATAAATATATACAGGATTATATTATATTCAATGGTGTGCAGCACAAGCTAATTTTATTCATATTAAAAACATTTATGGCAATCATTATAAAAAGATTACTTTAAGAACAAATGATAAATAAGGTGTTTTAGATCTTTGTGGGGACTTCACTTTAATAAATGATGGCAATTTCTATCTTTCATGGGGATTGTTCCTTTAAATTATATAAAATTACTGTTCAAAGTGTGCTTCCAAACATTGCACGTATTATTTGAGGAATTAGCTTAACGACTTTTTGAAATCGATCCTTGGTGAGTACACACAATTTGGTACACCAACCTCACTTTCTAGATTTACCCCAATAATAGACAGTTTCTAAATGTTATAATGCGAAATTATTTATCCCTACAGCATATATTTCTTAAATTATTTATTTGAGCTATCTAAATTAACTTTCTGAACCGACTAATTATCCCAGCATACGACTCGTCCAATATTTATAAAAAGAAGAATTGGACCGCATTGAATGGTGGATCATTTAATGGTCAACTGAATCATGAATTGAGCCACAAAATGGACAGGCCCGCCTTAGGCGGTGAGATAATTATTATGAATATAGGCAGGATAGCTTATAAATGTTCAGGGATCAATTCCAATCGTGGTCAAACTGTTATCTTAATTTTTAATTGATATTTTTAGAACCACCTCTTGCTAACCGTTCGGGTAACGTACTAATTATGCTAATGGTTTTTAGGGATGAGGAAATTTATATCCATAGGAAGTGTACCCGCATTTGCAGGAAGGGGGAATGTAAAGCCATTTTGGAAAAAATCTTTAGTACAGCCGATTGAGATTTGAACCTCGATTTCCCCGTCACTGGCAGTATAGTCTACTGTATGAGTAGCGTGCTAGACCACGTGGTTACTGAAGCGGGCTATCATTTTAATTGATATTGGCTTTATTTATTAATTGGTAACAATACGTTTATTTTTCCTCACGTATTTTTGCTTATCCGGGCTACCATCATTTAATTTCCCTAATGGTACAGTGATGATAAAGATAGAATTTAAAGAAAATGAAAACCTATTTTTGTGATAAAAGAGCAAGAAATTATTAATTTAAAATCAACCTCAATACACTTAGCTGGTATTTGAAACTCAACATCTCTCTGAATGTCTCTTGCTATGTATCTATTACATTGATTATAAATACATCTCACTCTACCCAACAACAATAAAACGTGATCGCCTTTAAATGGTCAAATTTTCAACAAGCCTACTGGTCTTTTTTCATCCGCTTAGCAGTGAGCTTCTTTTTCTGGACTTAAAGTACGCCATTTTAAACGCTAGCCAAAAGCTTTCCGGTTGATATATTTGAATATTGTACAAGATATTCTTTAAATTTACGAACTATTTACTAAATATTTGGCTTGGAAAACCGTTCGAGTGGTCATAAAATATATATTTGAACAATGGCGTCGTTTTATATTACTCTAATTTTGATAGTTTAAAGATTTTCAGAGGGTGACCTGGTGGTCTAGGGGTAAGGTGTCAGACTTCTGTGCTGGGGGTCCGGGGTTCAATCCTCGGTCCCGGCACAGGTTTATCTGATTACCAAACCCTGCCTTCACCTCTGACAAGACGTGTATTAATCACAACTTGTGAATGTGTGGAATGCCAGGCCTCCACCGTGGTTCGGATCCCACGTTAAACTGTAGGTCCTCCATTTCATCTCACAACCACCCTACCATTACACATTAGTGTAAGTGCGTATAACCCGAACGGGTAGTAAGACGCGGTGCTAATAATAATAATAATAATAATAATAATAATAATAAAGATTTTGAGAAGGATCATACAAGAAGAATGAAAAAAGGAATTTCAAGTCAACAAATTCTAGTTTAGAATTATATATATATATATATAATTATAATAAAATGAGAGATAAAGGCAGGAATATATTTATATTCCTGCCTTTATCTCTCCTCTTATTGTGTGAAAGAAAGACCTTCAATTACATTTTTTTTAATGTTATCCCTGGTAGCTTAGTTTCCAGTTTGTAACAGTAGCGAACATTTGGTAGCTTCCTTTGGGTCTTGAAAGGAATCAATATTTTTACAGTATAAGAGGGCGCATGAAAAGAAAGTAAATGGTTGAACGAGGAAAATGGATGGACTTAATATAATACCTCAACTAACGTTGCAAACAAAAAGACCCCCTTCACCAACCCTCCTAAAATAAAAAAAAGTCCTCTCATTTTTCTTATTCTTTTATTTATATATTTTTTAACCGAATAGAAAGCTTTCAAGTATTTTCCTCTCCAAAGTAAGGCTTGATTTTATAGATAGTATTATTTGGAGAAGAAAGTAGGCCCAAGTAAACGTAAGAAGAGAACGATTCGAAAGAGAACCGTGACTTAAAACACCACTGTTGGCTTTAAATTAACTTATTCTTTCAATATATTTATGTATTCAAAAATTGACTTCTTCTAGGTTGATCTAAGGCTTTAACGGAGGGTTATTTTTTTATGTTTCTAATAAAAGCATTTTCCTAGAAAATATTCATCCTTAAAAAGATCATTTGATTGTAATTTTTTTATATTGTTACTGTGGGAAAATTACCTACTTATTAAAAAAAAATCTACTCAATTAAATACTCCCTTATAAAATAATGAACACTGAAAAATTGTATTATAGCAATAATTTCAATTTTTGATTAATTTAACGGCCAGATTATCTCTCTCTCTATATATATATACACCACACTAGCGTATATTTATATATAATTTAATGTGGTATATCTGAGAAAGATAGCACTTTACCTGCATTTTAAAGAAGGATACTTGGAAAACAATAAAAAACATAAAACCGACTGAGATTCGAACCAGAAACTTCACGTCACTGGAAATCCATTCAGTTGAAAGAATGACATCATAGACCACCTGACCACCGAAAAGGGTATAAAATATGGAAATAAACTTAAATTTTAGAAATAATATTTCTGTACGACACAATATTTTTCACTGTAATACATATTTTTAAAACTTATGGTGTAAGATGATATATTATACGGTCTCTTTTGCGATTTCTTCTAAATTGTTAGGCTAAGAGATTTTTAAAATTACATCTATGTTAATTAACAAGTAGAACATGAATATTATTAAAGAATCTCTTTATTGGGTAGGAATTAATAAAAACCTTATAGTAAAAAGAGCATCCGCATCAGTCTAGCTAAGGGATCGAAAAACCAATCTTTTTTAATAATAAATATTAATTAGATTAAATCTTCTTTGTTATGCTTTTATTCCCTTCTCCTTATTTGAGCTTTAGTCTTCATTGATGGTGTAACAGATAGAACCAAGACATGTCGTCATAGAAGACTAAAGCTCAAATAAGGAGAAGGTAATTAAATAAGAGCAAATAAGATTTAATTTTATCATTTATTACTCCTTACCAAATAAATACGAACATTATTAAAAAAGAAAGTTTAAGTTACACCAATATTATAAACCAATGTCTTTGTAAAAGTGCTTCCTTAACATTAGGTATTCAAACTATAATCTGTTTACACTGAAAGGTAGCAAATAGTCTTACCATGACGGATTACACTATGATGCTAACTTTATATATTATACCATAGTAGACCAATGCTAGGTAATTTTTTTACTTATTGGGGTTAGTGAAGGGTATAATAAACAATGTTAAAATTTAAATAGCCAAAGCTATTATTTATCCATTTTAGTGGGAATTAATCCATCTAGATAACATATTCTGAAAATTAAAAAATGACACCTACCTACCAAACTACCTACTTACTTAGCCAAAGGTCCCGGGTTCTATTCCCGTGTCCAGGTGTCATTTTTTAATTTTCAGAATATAATGTCAAAATTGTTATAACTATATTACAAATAATTGTTAATACATATAATTAATATAAATTTGAAGATAAAATTTGAATAAATTATAACAATCCTACTGCATAGAATGAGATTAATAAAATTTATTTAACATGAGCGTGAATGAAATATTATGTGTGTTAATATCTTACATGCAATAACATTGTTCTAGTAATAGATTGTTCAAGTTTAGGTCTTCAAATTTATCATATTATATTATCAATTTGTTAGCAAATTATTTAGACATATTAATATCTTTGTCATCACAACACCATTATATCAAACCAAACAATGTGTACAATTTACTAACTAATATTAATTTTACAAAGCAACAGGTTATACTTCTATACAAAATTAATATATTATATCCTTGCTAAAAGTAATTAAAATATATTTTGAAATACTAGCTGATAACTCAAATGTGAAAAATTACCCCCTTATGCATCTGGCAGAGATTTTAACTTTCACCGTTGCATCCTCAATCATCCCTCTCTAAAACAAGTGTGACTCCATAAGCTGTTTGACCACCAGTGTGGTCTATATTACTAGTAAATTATTATGTTGTAGCTGTGGCCTACCAACAGCATGGGATATTATCGTCATTAAATGATCAATCAAAAATAATATTGGGAAATCATTTTAATGGTAAGACAAAAAAAATTTGCACTGGAAAGCGATATAAAAATCATAATGTTTTCTGAACATAAGCTTTTCAATTTAAATTTCTCTACTCTAAATTTTTCTGTCACTACTCATAAAGAGAAAAAAATTAACCTTTTTAGTTTTAATTCTTAAACCCTACATTTAATGTGTTTTTATCACCACGTCTTACTATCCGTTCAGATTGAATTTAAAGGAAGTGTACCCACAGTTGCTTGGAAGGAGAGTGGAAAACTATTTAGGATGATTCACGCTCAGCTCATCCAACTGGGATGTGAACTCCAATCCCTTCATCATTGGCAATTTAATCTATTGCGAGTGTGACGCCTTAACACTATGCGGCCACCTAAGCGCTTACATTTTATGTTTAAAATACGCAAACAGAGATACAAGATTTCATGTATTTATTGAAACACAATTATTTAAAATTTATGAGCTAATACATGACATATATTTAAGCACAATACGGCTTTGTAGCTTTTTAAATAGATAAAAGTTGTTTCGCAAATGAATACCAGTACAAAATAAAATATTCTGCTTTAACAGACTTGAAGCCTTTTAAAGCGAAGAAGTTACAATAACTGACGTAAAGCTCTTTGTGTTCTAGTTTTGTCTCTAAGCCCTTCACCAGAAATAATTCTAGTCAAAATTCATGCACGACTGCAGATAACTTACAAGTGCATGCAAAGTTACAAAACATCTAGTTTTACGTTCCCCCATTTTTGCTTTGAACGTAGATTTATCATATGACATATTTATACATATATATTCAAGTACAGAGACACGGAAGTTTTTCATTTGATCTTGTACCCGTGATACTTGGTAACATCACGAAAATATTTTTTATTATTATTTTATTTAAAATGGAGAAATTATATGAAAAATATTATTGAAATTTCTACCCTTTGAGAAGACAATACTTTTACAAAGAGACGAACGTATAAAGTCTCGTATTATTAGCATTCATCCTTTTTGGCATATATACATTTTATTGTATTGTCTGGTTTGTTGGTTATAGAAGGCCCAGGGAAAATTCTATAAACTATAATAAGTAAAATTAGAAAATATGTACGGTTGTGCCATCCAGCTCACACACACACACACACACATATATATATATATTAGTATATATATACTAATAAAACTAAATGGTTAGTAATATTAAGAACATTTCTAAGAAAACGTTTCATCATTTGCTTAGAAATATTATGGTAGTCCAAAGGTGAAAAACCAAATCCACCCATTTAATAAAAGTCAAGATTGTGAAAACTATATCAAATAATCTATTTCAATTTTTAACTAATCTTTCTTTTTTTTGTAATAATAACAAAATATTACATACAAATTTGAGATTTTTCAAATGATATAACTTGCAAGGTAATTCATTGATAGTTTTATCTCAATACTGTAGATAATATCATTGAAATAATATTTCATCTTTAGATTTGAGGCTTGTCTATTATTATCTTAAAAAACTCATATTTTGTTATGAAACGTTAGAAAGATTGATTTTATTTAGGTTAGCTTAGTATGTAATTAATACTCGTATTATAATAATGATTAACTAAAACATATGATTTAGTGTACTATATTTTTGTGTGTGTGTATGTTTAAGGACAAAGGAATATAATTCTATTATTTAAGATTTTAATACACCATTCTAAGGTTGTCGGATTTTAGCGCACCTGTTTAGTGGTTCCGTTATAATTCGTCCAGTTATAGAAGGATGAAATATCATCTAGATTGACATATAAGTCATATATACAGTCTCATTTAGATAAGAATACACTTTTCTGACATTTAAATAGTGTACTGATTAAAAAATTTATAAGTCAAGAATTGACTTAATCATGTTATCTGTGAAGCCCTTTTGCTTTTTTTTACTATAAATATCTCTAAAATAAATTAATATAAATATATAATAAAAGGTTATTAATGTCTAACGAAAAAAGTATTTTTTAAATTTTCTTCTAACCAGAATAATATAAATTTAGTTTATCAGTTATAAACAATTTTAAATATACTTTATTTTAACATTAACAACACAAACTAACCACAATAAAGATCGTGTTTGTCTAGACGCAAGATTTGTAACTCAACAATGTCACTGTTGGTAACAAGGCCGAGGTGGAAATACATTTTATTAGAACCAAGAGTAGTTTTATAACATATGAATGATTAGGGTGTTTTTAGAATCCTATATTCTTGCTAGTGCAGGTGATCTTTTTTATAACTAACCTACTCCTCCCCACTATTATTTAAAGTCTTTAATAAACTGTGTACTAAACTTAAAAGAAAGTCTCTTATGTTGTCGAATCATGTAAGGCTGTATGATCTAATTAGCGCCCCGCGATCCAAATGCAGCCCTCGCAGGATTGGTGGCAGTTGTGAAATAGATAATGATGCAAATATGAAAAGTTATTTAAAAAGTTCACGATTAAATTTTATCACAAATTTATTTGATTAGTAAAAATATATATAGTGCTAATTTGTTTTGTGAAAGTACGTGTGAGTATATATTTCGTAACACATTTTTAGGAGAAAAATAAACTTTTATTTGTAGTAAAATTTGAAAGATTCTGCCAAACAAAACTACAAATAATGTAAGAATATTTAAAAGGAATCCAAAAGGTCATTTTGAAAGAAGCGTCTTAAGTTTGTTTGGACTTTTTGAGAGGATGAGTGTGGATTGAGTGACCAAGAAAATTTATGAAGTTAGAATGTGTGGATCAAAAGGAAGGGTTAAGCCATTTATGACGTGGCTAAATGTGGCAGACGAATGTGCGAAAAGGAGATACATGAAGCGTATTACTCATAAAATAGCATGTATGACTCTGTGTATGGATGTTGTTTAAACGAAGGTAGTATGCAAAGATAGAGAAGTGTGGAGAAATTTAGTGAGGATGGATTCAATATAGAATATTTCTCTCTCTCTCTCTTTCTCTCTCTCTCTATATATATAATATATATAATAT
>CABFWO010008263.1:0-18881 GCA_902155825.1 Timema genevievae | reverse complement strand
AGGTGTGACAGTACTGTGCATTCAGGCCACACAACTGCAGGAAAACTATTGCTCTTTGGAACAGGTATTGTTGAGTTGACTCTACAGCCTAGGTGTGACAGTACTGTGCTTTCAGGCCATACAACTGCAGGAAAACCATTGCTCTTTGGAACAGGTATTGTTGAGGCAGCTCTGTGACCTTGGTGCGACATAACTGCGTGTTCAGGCTACATACTTGCAGGGAAACTATTGATGTTTGGAACAGGTATTATTGAATTAGCTTTGTGACCTTAGTACAACATTACTGCGTGTTCAGGCAACACACTCGCAGCAAAACTATCACTCTCTAGAAGGATGCAACATATTCTTACTTTCTAATGTTTGACTAGAGAAAAAGGAATTTTAAATAATACATCAAAAATATATACAAAAGAATATGAAGATTTCATGGGTCAGCAACCTATTTGATATTGGGGGTTTATGGGTTTAAAGAAATGGTTGGTAGGCCGATTTGAAAAAAATATAAATAAAAAAGTCATCTTTGTATTTCTCTCGTAGTAATTAGTTAATAGTATAACACAATTGTTTGTTTGCTAAATATTTTGTGGACCAAATAAAATCAGTCAGCAAGCCAGAAGGTTGCATACCGCTGCTATATTTAATCAGCCACATTGGTGGTTTCACTGACTAAGGCATCATACTCACGATAAGGAGGTCTGGGTTTGAATGCTTGTTGTCTACTGAAAGTGTTTTCCCTTAAATGATTTCCAATTTATTTCCATGCACAATTGCACATGCAGATATATTTATTCTAAATTCTTCCTTCTTTAGCCTTAACCCATTAGTGAGATTCACTTTTCAAATTCCCTGATTTTTCCAGGTTTTCCAGACAATTTTTATTTACCTGTTTATATACAGTAACTGTAAGCTACCAAGTATAGTTGGACCTTGAATTAATATAATTTATCTGTGACCTTTATTGATGAGTACGTTGAAATAGCTGTCAGTCTCATCTGTGGTTTCCTCGTGATGGGGAGGTTGAGGCTAAAATTGTGATAAAGTGTAATGAAGAGTTTTATCCTTAATGGTTTCCCACTCTCCTACTGTAAAAATGTGTGTAAATTTCCCTCAAGTTATCCTTTCTATATCTCTAAAAAACACACTCAAAAACTAGATTAATTTGGAGTTCTGAGAATTTTACCTTTGGTTTTCTGACATTCTGTTTCATCCTACATATTATATAATAAAAATTGTATTTTATTAATTTAAAATCCATTTTCAGTTTTACACAAAAAAAAAGTTCTCTAATTTATTGCATTATTAATACCATACTGTAGGATAAGTTCTAATAAACCTGATTTCATACCTAGTCAGCACTACCATTTAATTTGGATTTAATTTGGATTAAAATTTTTTTTTAGCAACGCGGCTTACTACCTGTTCGGGCTATACGCCTCTTTACTAATTACGCTAATGGTTTTAAGGATTAGGAAGGCTATATTCTTAGGAAGTGTACCTGCATTTGTGTAGAGGGAGATTGAAAAACCATTTTGTAAAAACCACCCCAGTACACCCGACCGAGATTCTAAACTCAATCTCCCTGTCATCGGCAGTCTAACCTACTGCGAGAGTAGCGCGTTAGACCTTGTGGCCACTGAAGAAGGATTAATTTGGATTACATTTGTATTTGTTTTACTTCAGCTCACCCCACTACGTATTATATGATATCTCGGCTATCCGACTATCTCTAGGTTCCGAGTAGGTCAGATAATCGGGACTTTACTGTAGCAGGTAGTGTTTGACTTGACTATCAATGCTATCAATTGTAAATATACTGTTTGATTAAATAAGAGGAAGTACTTTATTTGTTACACAATATTTACACTTGTGAGTTTTACAAACACACAGCATTTAAAATGTTATTCTTAGTTTGGGTTTGTGGCAGACGCTAGTGCCTTGTGTCGGAAAGTGGTGGTTTTTGTCTATCACTAATAGCTTGTGGCAGATGTTACGGGCTTGTCTCAGACACTAGTTATCATATTCTGAAAATTGAAAAATGACACCTGGACACGGGAATCGAACCCGGGACCTTTGGCTTAGTACGCCAATGCTCTAACCACTGAGCATTCTTCACTCATATTTTAAGGCAGAGTCTATAATGGAAGTGCGGAAATCGTCGGCTACAAATGAGTGATTTTATTAAGATCATGAGCTATCAGATAAAGCAGCCACCTTCAACTCGGTAGTTGGCTGCCACAAGCATAAATAATAGCTTAGGCTATTGGATTCGCAGACACTAGTGGTTTGTGTCGGACACTAGTACCTTGTGGCAGATGCTAGGTGCTTGTGTCGGTCACTAGTGGCTTGTGGCAGATGTTAGGGGCTTGTGTCAGACACTAGTGCCTTGTGGCAGACGCTAGGTGCTTGTGTCGGTCACTAATGGCTTGTGGCAGATGCTAGGGGACTATGTTGGACACTAGTGGCTTGTGGCAGACGCTAGGGGTGTGTGTCAGACACTAGTGGCTTGTGTCGGTCACTAGTAGCTTGTGGCAGACGTTAGGGGCTTGTGTCAGACACTAGTGCCTTGTGGCAGATGCTAGGTGCTTGTGTTGGTCACTAGTGGCTTGTGGCAGACGCTAGGGGCGTGTGTCCGACACTAGTGGCTTGTGTCGGTCACTAGTAGCTTGTGGCAGACGTTAGGGGCTTGTGTCGGACACTAGTGCCTTGTGGCAGACGCTAGGTGCTTGTGTCGGTCACTAATGGCTTGTGGCAAATGCTAGGGGATTGTGTTGGACACTAGTGGCTTGTGGCAGACGCTATTGGCTTGTGTTGGTCACTAGTGGCTTGTGGTGGATGCTAGTGTCTTGTGTTGGACACTAGTGACTTTTCGGTATAAAAACTTTATACTTAATACAACCAAAAACTAATAGTTTGAAACTTTTCTTCATGAACAGCTAGACTCAGAACAAAGCTAGAATAACTTGCTGTTATTTAGGTCCTGTTCTCATTGACAAATATGTGGTGTTCCAGGGGCGGTGAAAATCACTCCTGCTCATGATATGATTGACCTTGAAGTCTCCAAAAGACACGGCCTGGACAGCATTTCTGTTATAACAGAGGAGGGAAGAATGGAAAGCAACTGTGGAGTGTACTCTGTAAGATTTACCAATCAGTTCTTGTATCTTGATAACAGGGAAACATAATCTAGAGGAAAGTGTCTAGGAACACAGCCCGGGTATTTGCTCTGCAAACCAAAACAATTATTTCTGGTTTCTATTCACAATCTGATAAATTAATAAAAAGAACTGATACTAATATTATAATAAGGATATGCAACAGGCAACAATCAGAAAACCTGCTAGAGTGACCGCGTGCTCTAAGGTGTCCCTCTCTTGCAATAAAGTAGACCGCTGATGACTGAAAGGTCAGGGTTCGAATCCCGGTCAGATATACAGAGGGTGTTTTTTCCCTTTCTCTCTACAAAAATGCTGGTACACTTCCTCTAAATGCATCCTTCCTCATCCCTAACACATTAGCGTGCAGTGATTGCTAGAGGCCGAAACTTGACTCTATACCTGTTACATAAAGAACATACGATTCTAGGGCATGAAGAGGTTTGAGGTGCGCAGCAAGCTCCTGGAGGATCTGCACACCCTGAAGTTGTTCCGAGGGAAAAGAGATCACAGCGTGCAGGTGCCTTTCTGTACTCGCTCAGAAGATGTTGTGGAGTTGCTTCTGAAACCACAGTGGTGAGTCTTATGAACCTACAAGGGTGAGTCTTATGAACATACAGGGGTGAGTTTGGTGAACCTACAGCAGTGAGTCTTATGAACCTACAAAGGTGAGTTTGGTAAACCTACAGTGGTGAGTCTTACGGACATACAGAGGTGAGTCTAATGGACCTACAAAGGTGAGTCTGGTGAACTTAGAAGGGTGAGTCTTATGAACCTACAGAGATGAGTCTGGTGAACCTACAAAGGTGAGTCTGGTGAATTTAGAAGGGTGAGTCTGGTGAACTTAGAAGGGCAAGTCTGGTGAACTTAGAAGGGCAAGTCTGGTGGACTTAGAAGGGCGAGTCTTATGAACCTACAGAGATGAGTCTGGTGAATTTAGAAGGGTGAGTCTGGTGAACTTAGAAGGGCAAGTCTGGTGAACTTAGAAGGGTGAGTCTGGTGGACTTAGAAGGGCGAGTCTGGTGGACTTAGAAGGGCGAGTCTGGTGGACTTAGAAGGGCGAGTCTGGTGAACTTAGAAGGGCAAGTCTGGTGAACTTAGAAGGGCGAGTCTGGTGGACTTAGAAGGGCGAGTCTGGTGGACTTAGAAGGGCGAGTCTGGTGGACTTAGAAGGGCGAGTCTTATGAACCTACAGAGATGAGTCTGGTGAACCAACAAAGGTGAGTTTGCTGTTACCAAAGTACCTACATTGGTGTACTATAATGTGTTGTCAGGTTCATCCGGTGCAAGCAGATGGCGGAAGAAGCGGCTGCAGCTGTTCAGGACGGTCAGCTGCAGTTAGAACCGGCTTACACGGAGAAGATTTGGTATAACTGGCTCTATAATAGCAGGTTAGGACTATTGACCACTGCTCTATAATGAAATAGGCCTGTTGACCACTGCTCTATAACGAAATAGGACTGTTGACCCCTGATCTATAATAAAACAGGACAGTTGATCACTGCTTTGTAACGACATTGACAGGTATTGTTACAGGGACTGTTGTGTTACCTCCTGTCAGTGAAATATTGACAGGTATTGTTACAGAGACTGTTGTGTTACCTCCTGTCAGTGAAGTATTGACAGGTATTGTTGCATAGACTTGTGTTACCTCTTGTCAGTGAAGTATTGACATGTATTGTTACAGGGACTGTTGTGTTACCTCCTGTCAGTGAAGTATTGATAGATATTGTTACAGTGACTTGTGTGTTACCTCCTGTCAGTGAAGTATTGACGATTATTGTTACAGAGACTGGTGTGTGTCACGGCAGTTATGGTGGGGTCATCGCATACCAATGTACCATTGCCAGGTCGAGGATGAAAGCACTCGTCCACACGAGTTGTGGGTAGCAGCGCTCAGTGAGGACCACGCACGAAAAAAGGCCACCTTGCAGCTTCACCTGGATGACAATCAGGCGCACAAACTGACCGTGGTCCAGGATGAGGATGTGTTGGACACTTGGTTCTCCTCAGCCTTGTTTCCATTCTCTGCCTTAGGGTGGCCTGATCAGGTATCCTCTTTTCAAATAACATTATTATCCAGTCCTACTTCCCTGGCTATGTTGTTTTAATGCAAGCTATCCTCTTTTCAAATAACATTAGTTTCCAGTCCTAATTTCCTGGATATGTTCCCCAAATTTGTTATTATAACGCAAGGTATCCTCTTTTCAAATAACATTTTTATCTGGTCCTACTTTCTTGGAAATGTTTGTACGCAAGGTATCCTCTGTTCCAGGATCAAGATTATCGCCAGTTCTACCCTCTAAGTGTCTTAGAGACAGGACACGATATCCTGTTCTTCTGGGTGGCTCGGATGGTCATGCTCGGCACCAGACTAACACATCAAATACCTTTCCAGGTGAGCCACGAATCATTGCTTGCTTTTCCTAACAACGCCCACTAGGGATGTATGTCAAGTCTACTGTTCAATTCATGGACAACGCCAATCGAATATATGAAATACTAGCAGGAGTACCTGGTGTTATGTGGTTACCGTGGGCAACACTTTTCTTTGCTTTAAACAAACAGGAAATAAACTCCTCATTTTATTTATTTCAACCCAGTTTTTAATAAATTAAAACAAAATGTAATAAAAAATTTAAAATTCCACCCCAATCCTCTACATGCGGTATATATCACACAATGCTCATGACAGACAGACAGACAGACAGACAGTCAAACTCTTAATTTTATTAGCAGTTCCACAGATTGCGTACCTCAACTCAGTACACACTTGGACACCTACAAACCTACAAAACAATTCAAACAAACTTTAGTCTTATTGAGAAAAAGACGTTTATTAAGTGTTTTTCAGGGTTTTTTTGGGGGCCCTAAGTAAAACTTCTGTTTCAGAAAGTCCTGTTGCACGGCGTACTTTGCGATGCCCATGGAAGGAAGATGTCCAAGAGTCTGGGGAACGTCATCTCTCCAGAGAACGTCATCACAGGCATCAGTTTAGAGGTGGGTAGCGGGGAAGTTTTTACAACACGAGTTGTTTGACCACTTACATTGTCTCACATACTAGTCTTGTGCTGCCATCTCTGTGTAGGAACTTCAACAGCAGTCCCACATGAGCGTAGAGGCGGGGTTGTTGTCACAGGAGGAGTGTGACAAAGCTGTCTCCGGACAGGCCAAGCTTTTTCCTAAAGGGATTCCGGAGTGTGGGACGGATGCACTCAGGTTCACCCTGGCTTCTCACAACATTAAGCGTACGTCCATAACTTTCTAGTAGGGGTAAAGACTTAATCTTGTCCGTCTCTTGTTGTATTACTTGGTTATTATTATTATTATTATTAGCACTGCGTCTTACTACCCGTTTGGGTTATACGCACTTACGCTAATGTGCAATGGTAGGGTGATTGTGAGATGAAATGGAGGACCTACNAATGTGCAATGGTAGGGTGATTGTGAGATGAAATGGAGGACCTACAGTTTAACGTGGAATCCGAACCACGGTGGAGGCCTGGCATTCCTCACATTCACAAGTTATGATTAATACACGTCTTGTCAGAGGTGAAGGAAAGGTTTGGCATTCAGATAAATCTGTGCCGGGATCGAGGATTGAACCCCGGACTCCCAGCACGGAAGTCTGACACCTTACCCCTAGACCACCAGGTCACCCTATTACTTGGTTACCATCTGCCCATGTCTCCGAACCTCAAGCAGTTTTTTTAGCACAGTGTCTTACTACCTGTTCAGGTTAAATGCCTGTACTAAGTACGCTAATAGGTAAGGAATGAGGAAGGTTGCATTTAGAGAAGTGTACTCGCATTTGTATTGAGAGAAAGAGAGAAAAAGAGAGAGTGGGAAACTATTAAGAAAAAACTACCCTCAGTACACCTGACTGGGATCAAACCACAATCTCCTGACTATCAAGAGTCTAGTCTTGTAAGAGAGTGATGCCTTAAACCATGCGGCCACAGAAGCGGATCTCGAGCAGTATTGAATGTGCACAGATCACCAAATCAGTTTCGACGTGTCGGAGTGCCACACCAACAGGCTCCTATGCAACAAGCTGTGGCAAGCCACCAAGTACACACTCATGTGTCTCGACAAGGCTACTCCAGAGTGGCCTACAATCAATGACAAGCACAAAATGAGTATTGAGCAGCGCTGGGTGCTAAGCAGACTGGGGACCGCTGTGGCGGAGGTCAACACTGCGTTAGAGAAGGCAGATTTCCACTCAGCTACACAAGCCATCCGGAACTTCCTGCATTATGAACTGTGTGACATCTATCTGGTAAGAGGCCATCATGAAATGTGTGACTTATGTCTGATAAGCAACTTGTATAACTGAGTCTTGGAGGTAAGACTAGGTTCACACTCCACTATAATCAAGGGGCTCACTTGTTGTATGTTTTCCAGGAAAGCACCAAGCTCGCTATGAAGGATAGCGCGACTGCACCTCTGACTTGTGGGACCTTGGTCCATTGCCTCGAGACTACCCTATTGTGTCTCAGCCCCTTCATGCCCTACATCACTGAGGAACTGTACCAAAGACTGCCGCTGCGAAGCAAGACTGATAGCATCACGGTGGCCTCGTATCCTTGCACTCATGAGGTTATTATGATCAAGTTTGTGGCATTGACTTTACTGGAATGTCTCGAGTTCCTATCCTGAACAAGACATGGTGACACAGAAATAAGTGATTTCCAATGTCCCAGTTAAGAGAAGGTCGAAACTACCACGAGTTTGAATTAACATGAGGCACTGGCAGGAAATAAATCAATGAGGTGGTTGTAAAACACTACTGATAGAGAACTCGAGGGGGTGGTTGTAAAACAGCGCTGGTAGAGAACTCGAGGGGGTGGTTGTAAAACAGCGCTGGTAGAGAACTCGAGGGGGTGGTTGTAAAACCGTTGGTAAAGAACTCGAGGGGGTGGTTGTGGAACAATGCTGGTAGAGAACTTGAGGGGGTGATTGTTAAACAGTGCTGGTAGAGAACTAGAGGGGGTGGTTGTAAAACAGCGCTGGTAGAGAACTCGAGGGGGTGGTTGTAAAACAGCACTGATTGAGAACTCAAGAGCTATTGTAAAATAACGCTATTAGAAAACTCGAAGTAGTGATTATAAAATAGCGCTGTTAGAGAACTCAAGGGTGTGATTGTAAAATAGCGCTGTTAGAGAACTCAAGGGTGTGATTGTAAAACAGCACTGATAGAGAGAACTCATAGAAGTGATTGTAAAATAGCACTGTTAGAGAACTCAAAGGCATTATTTTAAAACAGTGTGGGGAGCGAAACTAAAGACATGGTAGGGCCGAGTTTGACTATTTATGCTAGTTGTTAGCAATGAAAGACTGAACCATGCGTTAAAGTATGTTTTATAACTTAAAAAAGGCCGAAAAGCTGGAGACGCGTGTATATTCTTAATTAAAACATGAACTTTAAATATGTTAAGCTAACCATTTTAATGTTCTAAGTGAGAGTTGTTATAACCATGTCTCACAAAACTTTGTTGTGTCTAGTTAACTTTGATTTTCCACAGTGGAGTGCTTGGAGGGATGAAGAGGTGGAATCAGAGGTGCAGCTTGTTTTAAACGTTGTATCTGCCATCAGAAGTTTGAGGTCTAAGTGCCGGACAACTGACACTACACTCACAGGTCTGTATAGTACTTTTTACAACACTAATGAGTCAGTATCCTACTTTATACAACATTGAAAGCTTTTTATCGTACTTCCCACAACACTGATAGTCTGTATTGTACTTTCTACAGCACTGTAAGGTCTGTATCGTACTTCCTACAACGCTTGATAAGTCTGTATTGTACTTTCTCTGACACTTGAAGGTCTGTATTGTACTTTCTACAACACTGATAGTCTGTATTGTACTTTCTACAACACTGATAGTCTGTATTGTACTTTCTACAACATTACAACCAACAAAGGTTTGTATCGCACTGTCTACAAGTCCTAGTTTGATACATCATCGGATCCTATTCACGAAATGTTCTGTTCTCACTTCCTACAGTTCATGTCGTAAGCAAGTCAAACAACGACAGACAAGTTCTCACTCATCTTCTGGCTGTAATGAGAAGATTGTCCAAGTGCCATGACATCATAATCTGCACAGAAGAGCCAGCTGATATTACTCTGTCAACACTAGCTGACACTGTGGGCCCTAGCTGCTCTGTATATCTCACTACACAGGTAATAAACACATGCGAGAGAGATACCACAAGAATAACAAAGAAAACACTTTCTCCAAGTTTTAGGGGGGTGTGACACTTCGAATATTACCTTATATCTTCGATTCTATGACGCTATCAATTGTAAGACGCACCTTAATTTTTCAGAACCACCAACAAAAAAAGAAAAAACTATCTTTTATCCAAGAAATATTTTTATTACAGAATTCAATTTACTAACAACACAAAACAGGCAGTACCTTTTTATCAGTAGGTGGTTTCACTTCCTTCTTAATCATTATCAGTCTGATTCTTCTGAGTCGTCAATATCTGCATCTGAAAAATCGAAAAGAACTGTGATTCGAAGACACACCCCATTTTAATAGGTGTTTAAATTGCATAAAAAGTGTGTCTTAGAATCAAAGATATATGGTAGTCAGCTTTGACTTTTATTCTAAATTAAAATTCCAAATTTAACAGTTTACAGTAAAAAACTTTTTAAAGTTAAAATGTACATTTACGTTCAATTTTTGTCAATTTGTGCTTTTATTTTAATCACAAATTAATGTTCACACTGCCAAATATAATAATTAATTAATAGGGCTGTTTACGATCCAAAACTTTGGGATAAATTTTGGGGAAACTATTGTTCCTGAAACTCGGATGGGAAATATTACTTCCCAAAAAAAATTCAGGATACTGTAATCACAATGACAGAAGCTTAGCTTATGGAATCAGTAGCATGCTTTTAACTGTGAATACGTAGAATGAACTTAGTACAGAAAAGTTGGATGGAAACATGTAAAAGGAACGAACACAATATGGCTTTTACAATGAAAAAAAAAAATCACAGCTCACACTTAACATTGCTGCCATTGGACAGCAATGTTAAGTGTGAACAGCGTTCTGCCATTTCCATTGGGCAGAAAAATGATACAGAAAGATGGTACAGGAAAGGTCCAGATAGAAATCAAATAAAATGGAACAAAGACATTAAATAAAGAGATTTATTATATAATCACATCCATTGTCCATTTCCTGTGTTTATTCTTTTATATGTTCTTATCTAAGTGTCCTTTCATTTTTTACATATTTCTTTCTCCCCCTTTTTTGTTTTCCTCTTTTTATGAAGTTGAGTTGCATGCTTCACACTACCTCTTGAGGAGTTACAATTCAATGAAACCTAGGTTGAGGAATCGGGTGGCAACAATTGATTTTCTTCAAGTGGCAGCCTTTGTCCAGTGGCAGCAATGTAAATTGTGAACTATGTTCTTCTTTTTATTTTAAAAGTCATATTGTGTTTGTTCCCTTTTATTTGTTTTCCATCCACCTTTCTTGTACCTTCTTCCAAATACATATAACAAATTACACACAAAAAATGTAATTCTTAAAAAAATATGTTTGTATTTATGGTTTATGCATGGATCTATTAAAGAAAGACTTTGTTTTACAAATATTGCTCTATGTTAGCACTGAAACTTGAAGGAAAAAAAACTTTATGTTTTTATTCCCCTTTAACTCGAAGTAGAAAATTCCTACTCGCAAGTTAACAAGTTATAAGAACTCTGTTGAGGGATGTAGAAGGGGGTCTGTGTTTGATTCAAGGTCGGTGTACTCAGGGACGACAAGAAATGGTCCAAGAAGGAGAGGAGATTGTTGAAGGAACTTGACAAGTTGGTAAAGAGGACATCCTCAGTTGGCTACAAGGATAAGACTCCCTCCCACGTTCAGAAGTGTCAGGCTGACAAGGTAGGCACATTCATCAATGACTTGTGGAGCATTGCCAGAGTAGTCTTCACACATTGCTACCACACTGACAATTTTCCATAGCAGCACCAAATTGTGATACCACATCTCTTGACGATTAAGTAACACATTAACATCCTATTTGACCTGCCTTAGTGGCGTAGTTGGCTAACGCGCCAGTCGTGTTGAGCCAGACCACCGAGGACGGGGTGATCGAGGTTCGAATCTCGGTCGGGTGAACTGGGGGTGGTTTTTCCTAAATGGTTTTCCACTCTCCCTCCACGCAGATGCGGGTTCACTTCCTCTAAATTCAACCTTCCCAATTCCTAATCCACTAGTGTAATTAGTACTTAAGCGTATAACTCGAACGGGTAATAAGACGCGGTGCCAAAATTAATTTAACATCCTATTTGCAATATTTATGATTTTTTGTTTGTTTTTTTCCTTTGTCTAAAAGATGAAAGCGATACAACTGGAACTAGAGAAGATGCAGGAACTTCATGAATGAAATAGTTCAGGAGTGGACAAATCCAGCCAAAGGAGTTTTGTTGTCTGATGAAGTAGTTCAGAGGTAGACAAATCCAGCCAAAACTTTTGAGTTTTGTCATCAGAAGAACAAATATAACCAGAGCTATATGTTTTTTGTCATGAGGTGAAATATTTAAAAGGTGGACAAATCCAGCCAAAGCTTTGATTTGTCATCAGATGAACAAATTGAAATTTGTCATCGGATGAAATAGGTCAAAGGTGGACAAATCCAGCCAAAGGTTTGATTTGTCATCGGATGAAATATGTCAAAGGTGGACAAATCCAGCCAAAGCTATGTGTTTTGTCGTTAGATGGGAAAGTTCAGGAGTGGACAAATCCAGCCAAAGCTTTGAGTTTTGTTGTCAGATGAAATTAGTTCAGAGGTAGACAAATCCAGCTAAAGCTTTGATTTGTCATCAGATGAACAAATTGAGCCAAAGCTACAAAAATATTCTCTTTCAATCTCAAGTTTTACTAAAAGACTTTTACAAATAATTACTGAGTTAAGACTTAAACAAACTGAACACAAGAATGTGTAATTCTTGTTTGTTAATAACTGTACACTTAGTAGGGGTGTGTGAAGCTTTGAAAACTTTGACCTTGTTTTGAATATTCATTCACTTCTATTCGAGAGTACGAAGCTTCACTAAAAAAGTATAATTAAAGCTAAAACACAAATTTCTGTTTATTTTTTGTAGTTTTCTGCTGTTATTTCCATCACAAATTAGGGTTAGCATAAAAAAAATCTGAAATAATTATATTACATTTTGTGATAGTAATTTAATTTATCATTTTAAGACAAACAAATATTAATTATTTTTGGAATATAGGATTCTTTAAATTATATTTAATACCCACATTTACATATTATGCAAGAATAATATTTTTATCTAACATTAAACTTTTTTTTTAAATATTCAAACTTCGATTCGACATCGGGAATATCGCGTATTATTCGATTGGACTTTGCTTCACATTGAAAAAGTGGACTTTGCACACTCCTAACGCAAACGTCATTGGGAGTGAACCAGCATCGGGTGAACCTCCTCGGACACAACTTGTGCTCCTAGACATGACATTTCATTTCATTGATAGTTTTTACTGTAGTATAATGTATAATGTATTTGTCAATTAAACTCTTGTAAAAAATTATTTCATTTTTATTGTACAAAATATTCATGAAATAAATTCCCCCTAGTATAATGCATATAGACGTGTTTTACAAAGTCTTAAGTTATAATTTTAAAATTACTATCAAAACATATATAAAGTTTATTGTAGCATTTTTTAATTATGATCTATGCACGAAATAAAACGAGATATTTTCACAAAATTGGCTGGTTGAATGTGAATTATGGGTCAATTGTGTTGAATTGAATGCAAATAAATGACCCAACATTCCAATAAGCCTAAAAAAGTTCCCTTAAACTTGCTATTATTATGGTCATATTGTGCCCAAAGGCAAATATTTAAAGATACAGAAGAAGAAGCAGCAGCAGCAAAAAATAATTCACAAACTACACCCTATCTACGGCAGGAGTGCAGGTAAGCGGCAGCTAGAAGAAGGTTCTCTATTGCAAACATTGGCTGAAAGTCACTAATGTTAACTTATTCTGAGATGATTATTATGTGATTAGTAATATTATATTACCAATAAAAAGTGTTATCAACTGATTCTAATAATACTTACAGTGAATGTTTGCTATAAAGAACCTTCTACTAGCTGTCACATACTCTCCCACCATAGATATACTTTAAACTATGTATTTTTAACCTCCTGTCTTGGTTTATTTGGTATGTACACATTTTTTCAATTTGTCACACAATGCCACTTAAATAAACGTTGATTTACAATTTTTAAATAGCAAAAAAAAAAAAATATATATATATAAATATATTTATATATAAATAAATATATTTATATATAAATAAATATATATATATAAATATATTTATATATAAATATATATATATACATTTATATATATATACATACATTTACCAACTTTTTAAACCAAAATTCAACTTAATCTAAAAAAAATCCAATCAATTTATTGATTACAAATCATCATCATCATCATCATCAACTGTTTGCAGCCTGTGGCTGAGTCAGTTTAGTAAAATGCCTCCATCTTCCTCTATTCTTCCATCATTCATTCTCCTTTAATTGCTTCCATTCTTCTCCTTTCACTTGCACACTTTCTGTTATTTGCTCCTCCCATCTCTTAGCCTTCCTTTCGGTCTTTTCCCCCTCATACTTCATCTCCATTTTCTTTGGAATCCTCTCCTTTTCCATCCTCATTACATGGCCATATCATCTCAGTCTTGCTTCCTCTACTATCTCATGTACTCCCTGTACGCCCACTCTTTACCGAATAACTTAATTCCCATAGTAAAAACTATTTAAAATTCATGTCTCAAAGGGAACCTTTCCATTTATGAATTATTTTTACTATACACACATACCCAGCATTGTTTTACTCATACAATGGTTTTAAATTGTGACTATACCTTGAATATCTGAAATTTTGTCTCTAACAAATCAGGGTCAACTTTTTTTGTATAAGCAGAATGGGTCAGGGATAATAAAGGCATAATTTAGAGGAATGTACCTGCATTTGCAAGCAGGAAGAATGAGAATCCATTAAGTCAGCATGTCCATCCACATGTGTATCAATTTTATAAATAATTGTGTAAATAATTTTTTTTTATGTTAGCTACTTTCAAAGAATCAAAATTAACACATAATTTAAGTGAGTTTTACAGTTAAGAACTATCAGGTTTAGCAGGTTAAAATAAACATAAGGAACCTTAATCTAGGCTTGCTCTTGTAAAACTCTTATTTAGGACTAAGCATTTGTAGTGAATGTCACATAGACTGTCCTTAGGGCTAGGTGGACAATACATCCTCTTTTGTCGATAAAGTACCTTCTACTATGTTCTGTTGTTTTAGTAAAAATGCTATTTTCGTACAGTAAATTTTGATAAATACTTTAAAATATGATTATTAAGACAGTGTAGAAACACTGTACAGTAATGTAAAGTAATTGATAGTGAAGGAAGCCAACCTGAAAGGATAGTTAGGCTAGGCCTAGATAGAAAAACACACTTCTCTCTTCATTTCTTCTCTTCTCAAACTATTGCACTATATTACACTTCACACATTGTTGAATTTTTGGAGATGATCGTTCCTTTATCATTAGAAGAGACTAATTGAAAAAACACAAACAAACAAAGATAAGCTATAGAAGTGTGTGTTTTCAATGTCTCTTCTAATGATAAAGGAACATCTCCGAAAATTCAACAATGTGTGAAGTTGTAATATAGTGCAATAGTTTGAGAAGAGAAGAAATGAAGAGAGAAGTGTGTTTTTCTATCTAGGCCTAGCCTAACTATCCTTTCAAGTTGGCTTCCTTCACTATCAATTACTTTACATTACTGTACAGTGTTTCTACACTGTCTTAATATATTTCCAGCCATTAGGCACCAATTCATTTTACTTAAAATATGTTTAAATATTGATCAATCCTAACCTATAGTCAAGTTTGCATCAATGGCTGCTATTGTAGGTACTAGTAGTTTTTGCAATCATTGATACAGGTGCATTGATCGAGATCAACAATTTATTGCCCATTGAATAAATGGTGTAACTATAAGACACTGAATTATTCAGAGAGAAGAAAAAAAATGTGTGTTGGTAAGACTTGCATATCACATACATCTCTCTTGTAGCATAATGTGGACAATATTGTAACAGAAAGTTTTATGACAAGGTATCGAAAGTGTGAAATTTGTTGCATTAAGTAAATTCCTCTGAAAAATACTCATAGTACCTATGAGTGTGATAAAATGCATTTCCCCCTCTACATCAACCTAAAAATATTTTTTTCTGTGAAGAATTGTAAGCTCAATATTTTTGTGTGATAAACCTGGAACTATGGTCAGCCTACCAAGAAGTGGTCCATTGGGGGCAGACACAGGCGGGATTTTAATAGGAATCTCATTATTTGAAAACTGGAAACTCATGATAACGCATGATAACAATGATAACAATGACGCATGATAAAAATATTACAATAATTGTATTTTCATTCTTGGTTGATTTAATTAATAATATGAGGAGAAACTATACAGTAATCCAAAATAAAGTATTATTGGAAGCTTTTTGATAACTCTATAGATAAACTTTATAATTAATAAATCAAATAAAACCTATTTCTAAAATGCCAAATTTGAGTGAGTTTCAATCATAGTTAGTGGTCGAAAGGAGGCTTCCTATAAAAATCAGGGTTTAGCATTGGTGTTTGTTGGTTAAGGTGAGGTGGGAAGGGACGCAAGAAAAGGCCAGTGATTTTGCAGTTTTTTATAGGAAACATATCTTTGTCCAAAATAAATAAAATATTGCTCTGGCAGCAACGTTTAGTTTAATTTTCTTCCCACAGTGATATCAAAAGTTGTTGAATATCTTTCAAGGGTGTCCTCGAATTTAATGACAACTTTTTCTCTTCATATGAAAAGTTTCCCATCTAATGCCACAATGCTTTTCACAGGTATTTAAACAGTGTTAATATCACCGTGAGAAGAAAATTAAACTAAACGTTGCTACCGGAGCAATATTTTATTTATTTTGACCAGAAAAATGTTTTGCTTTAAAAACTGCAAAAACACTGAGCTTTTCTACATACCAACATTCCTACCTTAAGGGATAAACTATATTTACAATTTACTGATATATGTCATGAATACTAGAAACTGATAATCTAAAGTAGGCTTATTTGGGATCAACATGGGATGATAAACTGGACCCGTCTAATTAATTAATAAGTTACATTAGAGAGGTTCACCAAAACATTGTCTGCGGAAACTAGAGAAATGGTAAAGTGAAATTACGGTGTTGACAAATGTCTATCATCTGACAATAACACTTTTGAACTTTACACTAAAGCCCACGTGAAAACATAATTTTGCACATGTACCAACCTAACATAAATAAATTACTTATTTTAAAATAAATAAAATTAAAACAAAAAATACTAAAATAAATAAATAATAAACAATTGGAGAACTGATACAGATAAATAGTATTGTAATATTTTTGGGATGACTGTTTATTGCTCCATGGATTTTATCAACATTGAATAAAATGTTAAAATATCCAAAGTTTAATGAATACAGTGGAACCTTGAGAGTCGGGATCTTGGAATCCGAAAGCACCTTAAGTAAAATAGGACAAAATACAGATGTATGAAATGTAGAAAACAGGAAGCAACACTATTTATAATTAATGTTTAGCGAGCAACTCGCGTGAGCCCAATGTCAACGTCTACACCATACATGTCACTTGGATGAAGAGATCAGTAACCTTGCCGTAGGTAACCTATTATTTTGTCTTGTTTATAAAATAAAATACATACTTGCTAATCCGAAACAAATTATAATCCAAATCACCCCCAGCCCCAATTAGTTTGGATTGTCGAGGTTCTACTGTAATCTGTTTATTTCACTCAGTGGCGCAGGAATGATGCGGCTCAACTAAAATCTATGAAACACTAAAAATCAAAGTAGGTTTCCAAACACCTTTGCCTTATGTTTGTTACTAGCTATAAAACTATTAACTATTTTTGCAATTTCAAGTTTGTTGAGCCTCTCAGGATGTGCATTCAGCAGACATAGGTAATTTAGTCTACGTTGCCTCATCATGGAGCGAATATATATGTTTATTCGTACAAGCTGTTAAAAACTTCTTTCTGCAGTAGCTGATATAGCTGGTATAACTATCAGAGCTTTAAAAATCTCTTCAGTGTGTACTCCAAGCACATTTTATTTTTATCATGTTAACTTAATGTGAACTTTGTATCTTGCTTCAACAAGATCTTTACACTAGCTAAAAGTTTTTTTAGGGGGAATGATACCCCCCTCAATTTTTAGGGGGGATGGAGGCGTAAAATTTACCCGCGTTCCTGCGCCACTGATTTCACTAATATGGCATTTGTTTAGCACCTTAACAAATAAGATTGGAAGAAGGTATCTATTTTTATCAAATGAATCATCTCTAACTTTATTATTTGCTGTAATTATAATTACTCTATAGCAGCGTTTTCCAATTAAATTTAGTCATGGAACCCTTTTATATTTCGTACAGCATAACAAAACCTCTTAAATATATTTTAGTTTAATAGATAAAAACAATAATGTGCCACAGGAGAAATATTTTCTTAATTCAAGGTCAAATACCTTTAAATAGAAAGTTACATTTTTCCAGCGAGAAGGCAACTACTCGTTTTGTCCTTTTTTATGTCTTGTAAATAAATGGAGCCTGTCAGGGAACAAAATGATAAGGTTTTACTCTTAATTAAATTATTATGATATCAGAGTCTTTGTTTATTATTATTATTATTACTATTATTATTAAAAAAATACTAAACAAATCAACATTCATAATTTTAATGTGCAGAATGTATTTTTTAAATTCTTCTTATTCCCGGTTTAATTGTTGCAAGTTGTGTTCGCATGTTTGGAGCTGCATCAAGTCGGTTTCGATACTTCGTGTTGGTTCCAGAATTTAGCAAGAATCTAGAATGCAGTAAAAGCGACCTGACCCAAATATTGTATCGCCCGCCAAATATAAATCACCTACAAAATCTTTAACTTATAATGTGTAAAATATTTTAAAATTTTCTATAATTCCATCGAAATCCTTAATTTCGGTCGGGTGTACTGAGGGTGATTTTTCCAAAATAGTTTTCCACTCTCCCTTCACACAAATGTGGGTACATTTCCTATCACTATAACCTCCCTAATCCTTAAAACCAATAGTGTAATTAGTACATCAGCACATAAACCGAGTGGGTAGTAAGACTCGGTGCTAAAAAACCAACAGTAAAAACATACATTGTTAGATTGTTATTGCCGCGCCACCATAGCAGATTCTACTCTCAAATTTTGGGGGACTTGTGAAACAAGCTTAATAACGGTCATCAGCGGGGGATAGAAGCATCAATTGAAGGGCCGGCAGGGTGAGGGAGGCGGTGAAGTGGATTGGGGAGGGGGAGGGAAGCGCAGGCGCCGAGACAGCGTCGGGCAATGTGTGTAGGTCTTGTGCAGTGAACATACGTCGCGATGCCTTCTTGCCATGACGGACGTCTGCCTCACAAGGAGTATCGTTCCTAAACCTCAAAACTGGCAGTGATACCGATATACCACAGTATAACATTACAAGGTGAGTACTAGCTCTCTATTATACCCGGTATAACATTACAAGGTGAGTAATAGCTCTCTATTATAACTGGT
>CABFWO010008262.1:0-18883 GCA_902155825.1 Timema genevievae | reverse complement strand
TAACAAGTGATTTATTGTTGTGGTTTTCTCATCCTCTCTCCACGCTAATGGTGATTCTTATTTGTAAGGGCCTACTTTGATAATATCGAAGTATTTTAACATATCAGTTATATATATATATATATATGGTTTATGATCTTACCAATTAAATTAGGCCGTTAGTAGCAAGTGTGCTAAACCTATCGATAATTATTAAAAAAAAGCCAAATATCATGTCAAATTTAGAAATTTTCCTAGCACTCAATGAACCAACATACAATAATATTACCTAGCGCCTGTAAACTAGACTGTACCGGGTCGAGCGCGCGCGCTCGCTCACTCGCTCCCGTCTGGCCACCTCTCATTACAACCAATGTGTTCTATTTTATATTTTAGTCGCTCAGTCTGACCGCCCCCTAAGCATCGATATAGAAGGTACGGATGACTCCTCTAATGTTTCTTAAGGTGGGGGTATAGGGAGAAAAATGTTGGTCAAAAGAAATACAACATTTCTATAATAGAAACATAGAGTTGAATTTTCTTCACATGATGACCTCAACAGTTCTTGAATATCTGTCAAGGGTGTCCTGAAATTTAATGACAACTTTTTCTCTTGATTTAAAAAGTTTGTCATCTAATGCCGCTACGCTCATAGCAGATTTCCAACAACGGTTGATTTCACCGTGTGAAGAAAACTAAACTCTATGTTTATACTGGAGAAATATTTTATTTAATTTGTCCTTTAATCGCCCTTAACTAGAGTTCCCTATAATCGCACCTTAATACGTGCAATTGCTGGTGTCTTTCTTGTATTCGCAATTGACAGTGGTGCAACGCCATGCAGGAACATCTCAGCATAAATTACTGTCCAATAATTTTTATTGTGTGTGTGTGTGTGTGTGTGTGTGTGCACCCCGTCTTACTACCCGTTCAGGCTATCCACATATTAACTATACTATTAGGGTAGGAATTAAGAAGGTAGAATTTAGGGGAAATGTACCCATATTTGTGTGGAGGTATAATGATTAGGGTGTGTGGGATTCCCGAATTTCGGGATTCCCACTGGAAAAAATCTTTCTCGTTCCCGACCCGATTGTCAGGAAACATATTCTGTAATTCAGAAAATTTCGGGAACATTTTGAGAATTTCTTTTTTTTCCATATTTAATTTACTTTTAAACTTGCGTTTCATGTTTTCTTTACTATTTGAATATAAATATGTATGTCAACCTATTCTAGATGTAAATTTAGATTTGATATGTGTTTCATAAATGTTTATAATTTAGGTATTCTAGTTTATAGAAAGTATTAAAAATTTCTTAGATTTTCAACTTTATATTTATTTGTTTAAATTTCCTCTATTAGGGCCTATTTATTCATTTAACAAATTAAATGTTGTCAGGGTTTTAAGGTAAGTAATATTAGCTAATTTAAAAATAATTAGTTTCACATTTTAATTCCCGTTCTCGTCTCGAAGTAAGGGATTCTAGAATTCCCGATCTCGTTTCGATGGTTGAGCCTAGTTCCCGATCTCGTCTCGAACCAAAAAAGTATATCTCGCACACCCCTATAAAATGGAAAACAATTTTTTTAAAACACCTCAGTTCACTGTACCGGGATTCACACCTCGATCTCCCCATCATAAGCATTCTAGTCTATTGTGAGATTGACACCATGGAGTAGGCCTACGACTATTGATTATGGGTGTCATACAATTTTATTTATGATCACAGGACTATATTTCCTCGTATGTTAGTCCATCTTATGGTTCCTTCATTTCACAGATATTGGGAATAATATCATGTTCGCTTTGTGTGTGGAGCATGAGCTATACTTTTATCATGTACCAATATGTATTTAAAAAAACAAGTGCAAACCTTTGTTGAGCTCAGGTCACCCGAACGTACGCGTTTTCATCAGCCATGGAGGACAGCTGAGCACAATTGAGAGTGTTCACTGTGGTGTGCCGATGGTTGTGATCCCTGTGTACGGGGACCAGCCCGTCAACGCCGGAGCAGTCGCTGCTGCAGGGATGGCTCTGAGGCTGGACTACCACACCCTCACAAAGAAAAGTTTACTTGAACTTCTACACGCTGTCCTCAACAATACAAATGGGTAATATTACGCAAGCACTCACACTATTTTTTTTATTATTATTTTTAAAGACATTAGAGAGTTCACACAGAAGATTAGTTTAAGTTTTATTCTTAAGCCCTTCTTGACTGTTTTCCCCTTGGACACTTCTTGTCAGGATGTTCGCGGGACAAAGGTAGGAGCGATTGAGATTAAGTGAATCGAAACTGATATTTAAGGGATTTATTGGAAAACATACTGGATAAAGTATATGAGAAAAGTATTTTAAAAATGTGAATATAGTCATGCATAAACAAGAGATTGGGAATAAGTGAGACGATCGTGTCAGCAACTTGTACTAGAGTAAGTATGAACTTGGGTCGATCCCCGGGAGGTCCACTTGCCTCCGCTGTAACTCGTCTATGCCGTTATATAGTGGCTTTTATACATGGCTCTTGCGTATCAACTAACTGTACCACTGGTACTGACTCTCAAAGTCGGTAACAAGAAATCTTACCTCCGCCATTATGACAGTCCTTAAGCGTGACGACTTCCGAGCTTCCTAGCCTCAAGACTAAACAAAAGCTAGACAAAAGACTGATGTGCTTAACCCCCGGGAGGGGGTCTATTATCCCTCAGTGGTCTAGTCCCATATCAATAAACAGCAAATGGGTCACTTTGGGTTGCAATAATTATTTAGGCGCTCACGCATTCTGGGCCCTTGGCTCATGCGCATCTCTACTCTGGTTAGTCTCATCTCCCACGCCGCCACCCGCGGTGCATGGCTGCCGGATCCACACTGTTCTCCACTCTCAGGACCTCATCGTCAGCTATCATCAAGTTGGGTGAGATACCTACGTTAACATCAGGACTGTTTGTTTGTCTGCCAGTTGTTATTGTTTAACTTTAATCGTGAGTGACCACCCGGAAGACCTTGCTGATGTCACGCCTGGCGTGGTGGTGGCTCAGACGACCACGGGAGTCACGGTGTCCCTAACGACTGTCTCATCGACAGGCCCTACTATTCAACCTTCGGTCCACACGATTGGCTCGTTAATGGACACTCTTGGGGGCACGATGTGGGGGGGAGTTTGTATCGTCACCTACTGCACACACCGATGTGGTGGTGTCTCCGATCTCCCATTCAAGCTGCGTCCCTTCCGTCACTACCACTGTTTTACCAGTGGTTTCATCGGTGGCTCCAAACTCATTTGCTCCATTTACCCTTTACTACCCACCGGAGTGGGGTTTGCAGGTCACACTGTCGGGCTCTGAGGCAGAGATGGGCTCTAGACCTTCTCTCAAGGTTTACACTTGTAACCCCTCTGACTCTGGAGCTTGTGACTGCGCTAGAGAGGGGGACTGCTGGGCCGTTCGGGGCCTCCGCGTCCGACCAAAGTCACACTTCCTCCCTCGTGGAAAGGGGGGAGGTCTCCGAGTTAGATTCCCAGGGGTCTTTTGAGTTCCAGCGGCCGCGCCTCCCTAAGAAAACAAATAAGTGGAAGAAAGTGGGCTCTCCACCATTGTCTCCTTCATCAGCAAGGGAAAAAAGGCCATCTCATGACTACTTCATCGATTGTGTCCACTGGTGGGGGTGTCCAAATTGCAGCCTCTGATGGCAGTCTACCCCCAGGTACTTATGATCCCTCACGACCCCCCTTTACTAAAAAAAACTCCCCCGGCTAGCCCTGCACCCTCACAGGGATCCTCTCAGGGTCCTTCCACCTTGTATGCAACGATGGATGGTAGTGCCTTCCAGGTTGAGCAGGGTGCTGCCTCGAATCCTCCCACCTCCCGTAAGTCCCGTGTTCCCCCAATCATTATTTTAGGCCCGCTTGACGGAAGCAAATTCTCGTTGTCTGTGCTCCTTCGTAAAATCCTCCGCAAGGAGTTCAAGTTAACACGTCCGGCCAGCAAGTGACTGTCTATCCGGGCGATTGACGTGATCGGGATACCCTACTAGGGTTTCTCCAGGAGCGTGAAATTCAACACTAAACCCACCCCACCGAGGAAGATCGGGACGGACGGATGGTCCCGTGGGGTCTTCCGCTAGAAACGCCTATTGAGGACATCTCTGAGGCGTTGCCCAGGCGAGGTTACCAGGTCCGGCGGTTGACCCAACTTTCTGTCAGGGAACCAAAAGGGAGCCCAGAGCGTATGTTCCCTTTATTTTTGGTAACGTTGGTGGGTCGCTCTGAGGTCGCCCAACTGTCGAAGGAAACCTCACTTAATCACTTCAAGATCACTATGGAGTCTTATCGTCGTCGGAGTGTACCTCAATGCTATAACTGTCAAAGATTTGGCTATTCTTCCCCGACGTGCGGTGCATTGCCCAGGTGTGTTTGATGTGGGGTGGGTCACCGCACCCAAGACTGCGAGCTATCTGTGGATAGCCCTGAGATAAAATGTGTGAATTGTCTTGGAACCCACCCGGCCAATGCGAGGATTTGTCCTCGTAGGGCCTCATACCTCCAGGACAGAGAACGGGCTGCTTCTTACCCCCGACTACCCACGGGGCCATCTGCTCCTAGACCCGCTGGTCGTTCACGCCAAGCGCAGCGCCCTCTCTCAGACCCGGCTTCGTTTCCGGTGCTTCCTTCTGTCAGCGCTATTCCCGGATTCACGCCTGTCACCCCAGTTACACAGTCATCTGCCACTCCTCATCTGGAGGTTCCACCTGAGGGGGCCTTCCGACATTAGGTCCTTTGTTTCTGATATCTCGTAAATTGTCTCTCCCACCCGTTCCCTCCGAATATGTTATCACCTACCTCTTCTGAAGTCCTTGTTTACCAATCTAATCTCAGCCCCCACAATTTGTGACAAATTTAAGGTCTTTATTCAGTTTCTCCCTCGTTTCTTCGATGATTGACGCTCCCATCATTCTTTGGAATGCCTGTTCGCTTATTTCAAAGCTTGGTGAGTTCACCCATCCCCTTAGAACGCGTTCTGTCTCCCTTGCCATCATTACTGAGACATGGCTAAAATCCCACCATTTGGTAGCTATACAATAATTTTCCGTATATAGAGCGGATAGGATTGGTCGTCGGAGGGGAGGAGTGGGTCTCTTTGTCCGGACGACCTTTGTCATCACCGGCTCGCCATCCCCGCCCTAGCAAACCTCGAGGCTGTGGTGGTTCAACTTTTGGGGGGAGCGTACTCAATCACTCTGTGAGGAGCTTACGCCCCTCCGGGCTTGCCTCTTCTCTGGGCTGATTTTTCCAGAATCCGTAGATTAGGAGAGAGAAAATTGATCGTCACCGCCCAATCCCCCGACCTAGGTTTCATTCTATTGGAATTCATCAAGGAGGAGTGTGAATGGCGCAACGCAACTTCCTAAAAGAGGAAACCAAAAAACACAAAAGGGGATTGGGTGGTGACAATTGGTTTTCTTAGAGAGGCAGCAATGTAAAGTGTAAACTGTGTTCTTCTTTTCAATGTGAAAGCCATATTGTGTTTGTCCCCTTTTATATGTTTTCTATCCACCTTTCCTGTACCTTCTTCCAAATATATATTACTATTTTAATAGTAATACACCATAAATTTTAGCTGCATACAGTAATGAAATTTGAACTTCTATTATATTTTCAAGCTACTAAAAGGTCATGAACCTTTTTATCATATTGTCTAGTGTTTAAGGTGGGCCCACTTCATCAGACACACACAGGGCCCACTTGCCATATGGCAAGCTGACATCCTGGCCAGTCCGCCATTAACTCCGGACCTATAATAGAGAGGGTATATAAACCTACATGTGAATTAAGGAGTAAATAAAGACTTTTCAATCTATTCAGTTTATTTTATTGTACATTGAATAGACAGGTTGTGTGATGAGCATTGGATTATGAATTTTGGCGTATATAGCGGACATTTAAAAAAAAGTTAGACTTTAGTCTTTCGCTTCAAGGAAAAGCAGTAACTGTGTTTGACACCAACGATAAAGTACAAGTGTTTAAAAATAAAATCAAGTTTTGGGCGGAATCAATGAAAAATCAAAATCTAGACAGCTTACCAATGGTAAAAGAATTTAGAGAAGAACTAGATGACATACCTAGAGATATCTTAAATGAGTTTCATGATCCCCTAATAAGTTAGCTTGATAGTTTCAACTGTTATTTTTCAGAAGAACTTATCTAGGTGCTAGGTGAAAATATTAATGTTCTGTGAAAAATTTATCTCCTGAAAAGTGCTCTACGACTTAAAAAAAAAAATCTATTAATATCACAACCAAATTGTTTAAAACAAGGACTTATATAGATTTTAAAGTTGAAAAAATAAATTATTGTTTATAAATATAAATAATAAGAAATTGTTATAAACTTATTTGAAATCATTTATATTCATAGATTCTTAGTAGCATTAAATCTGAGTTCCTCGTTTATTTTCATAAAAGCTTCTGTATAAGATAATGACATCCGCTATTGATGTGGAAAGTTATGTAACACAGGCTGTGGGGGGAGGAGGGAGTCAGGCTTTCTACTTGACGTTACATGGGAGGATGAGAGTAAAAAAAAGGTTAGAAAAAAACGTTATGTAGGTCCTCGAATCAAATGTTTGTGTCTCTTACTGTCAACAATCAACCAACCATGTTGTGTTCGCAGCTTCAGGGAGAGTGCGAAGCAAGTGTCTCGAGCATTTCAAGACCGCCCCATGTCGCCGATGGACACTGCCATCTATTGGACCGAGTACGTTGTGAGACACAGAGGAGCGCCTCTTTTGCACTTCGCTGGAGCGGACCTTTCTTTACATCAGTACTTGTTACTGGATGTTGTAGCTGTGTTGGCAGTATTTGCTGTTATTATTAATTTGATAGTGTTTGTTGTTGTCAAGAAATTAGTTTTCTTGGCAAGTAAATCTTGCAATAATAGGATTAACAAAAATATAAAATTATCATGATTTTTTTTAAAGTGAAAAAATAAAATTAAAACATACAAACTATAGCATACATAATATAAACTAGTTTTGATAAAATAATATTTTTTCTACGCGTTTTAGTCAAACTAAAAAAAAAGCCATTAAATAAACAATTTAAGTCACTTAATTTTTGGTAGGACTACTATATTTTGTCAAATATAATTATATTAATTGATTTTATAAATCACTTTAAGTTTGGTGTGATTTCAGTTTATATATATAAAAATCAAAGGTTATCAAAGGTGTTTGACTCACATTGAACTTGCTGATGATTCGGGGGTAGGGGTTTGAATCTTAGTCAAGTGAATTGGGGTAGTTTCCCACTCTCTCTCTCTAAGCTAATGTGGATGCATTTTCTCAAAGCAATTCTCCCTACTTGCTTGAAGGGAGAGTGGGAAACCATTTAGAAAAAACCACCCTCAAGTAATAAGTAGCTGTCCGACACCTTGGCTCAATTGGTAATGTGTCTGTATACTGAGTTAAGGGTTCCAGCTTTGATTCCTGGCATGGCTGAAAAATTTATCGTTTATGAAACGTGGATTTCTTCTTTCACAATGACGAACTAAAGTCCGGGGACTGGATGTTGAGCCTGTTCTGGATTTAAGTTTTTTTATAAGTCATGTGTTGATGTAATCATTCGATTCAGAAAATGCACTTCAAATACCTTAAATAAATTAAAATAATAAGTAGCCGATGAGCTCACATATCCATCACAAACTTGTGTTAAACTATGAGCAATGAACAACCCCAAACACAAGGCAAATCGGATAGCTCAATAGTAGAGCATTGGTGCACTAAGTCAAAGAAATGTCTAGGGTTTAATTCTTGTGTCTTCGTGCCATTTTTTCAACTATTTTTAAACAAGCCTTCATTGTTAATTGAATCTTCCATTAATTTTCTTATTTATGTGACCTATCACAAAACAATAGCATGGTCTAAGGTGTCACTCTAGGAGTAGAATGGATTGCCAATGGCAGAGGTATTGCGGTTAGAATCCCGGTCAAATGCACTGAGGGTGGTTTTCCAATCTCCTACCAAGCAAATGCATGTACACTTCCTCTAAATTCATTCTGTAACACATTCACATAATTAATATGTCATGTGTATAACCTGAATGGGTATAAGACACGTAAAATAAAAATAATCCACTCTAATGAAAATTATTGAAAAAAATTAACAGTGACTTAACCTTAGCTTTTACTAGACCTAGGTGGTATCCTCAGCCCTCACTGCAACCATTACATCTTTGTTCAGTGACAACAATTTTTAGCGTGACCTATGCTATATAATAAATTGTGCAAGTAGTATTTTATTTATCCCTTAAATACATATTTCCTTAAGTAATTGTATTTTGAACATACCATCATGCAAATTAATTATCACACCTTATTAATAAAATATATAGAGGTCCGACAACTAAAAAAAAAAGTATATATTATAAGGCACAAAAAGTTTAAGAGCACATGAAAATATAACTAAAATTATGTTGTTTAAAAAGGCTGAAATATTACATTGAATTGTGTTGCTAAACAGTTGACATATTCAGTGAAGGAAGATAATATAAAAAACATTTTATAATGAATTATAATTTTTAGGTAACTTACAATGAAATTTCTTAGTAGCGGACACCTTCCAGAGTCAAAACATGTCAATTTTTAAGAAGTGTCCATTATTTGGTAATTATATATACATATATATATGTATAATCATTGTGTTTGAACACAGTATAATCAATGTTGAACCTATATAATGTGGATATTAACTACAATATAATTAATTCACTGTGTATAATTGTATGCAGGATAATAATGACAAGTGAATAAATACTATATTGTGCATAGCTTACTGTAGGTCTACAAATTGTATTATATACAGAACAATCTGCAAATGAAATTTGAACAGTAGGCCTTCTGTACTGTAAAACTATATGTGTACAGCACAGACTAACCTGATGCAACAACCCCCGCCGAAAGCTCAGGAGAGACTACCTTGGAGTACTATAGTCATCACTAGAGACTAGTTTAGAAACTTTCCCTAAAGGAGGAAGGCACGCCTGCTTACACTTCACATGAGACAGTGGCATTCTTGACATTATCACACTAAAATACTGAACATGAACTGGTGTTTTCAATTAGTGCAGCTGTTTAGAGATTTGTATGCATAAATGTGTGTGTCTAACAATGTTCACATCCGTTATTGGGAAATAGTTTAATTTCCTGGCAAAATAACATTGGCCCCTACTGTGAAACTATCTGTTAGAAAAAAAGAGTCTGCTATTCAAAAGTGTTGGTTAGGGAGATCTCTCTGTATTACTTATTCGAGATGTGCCAAAACCATAATTTTCACAAATCAGAATTGCAATTTAAAAATCAAATCTCAACCCAAATCTTAGAAAAAAATTGTAAACATAAGAGGATTACTTTACTACATTAGGTTGTCGTGGAAAATACAGATAGTACCCAACTAAAAAGTATTTTTAGTTTTAATGGATTCATTCAACTAAAAAGTATTTTTAGTTTTAATGGATTCATTAAGACATTAGTCTAGTCAGTGACTTAAGTAGTACATTAATGGTATAGTGTCTGGTTTTTATATTTTTTCTAAAATCAATAAACAAAATAAGAGCTTTAAAACAAACTCCAATTCAAAATTTGGAAACTTTTTTTTTATCTGTTAATTTTGAATCTCAAATACCCTACAGGATTTAAAGGCTCCATTTCTAATTTTTCCCTCCAAGTGGACTTACCTTTAATTAGCTTAGTTTTACGTAATTACTATGGTTTAAAATAATGTTCAAACCTGTAGCCAAAAATGTTTTCAAATAGTATTTTTATTTATATTACAAAGGTATACAATATTTAATAATTGTTTCAGTTTATAAATGTTACAAAGTAGGCTACATCAAGCTCATGTTATTAGAAATACACAATAAGAATAATTAATTAACTCTTAAAAGAGAAAATCTTTCATTTTTAAGGTGCAATATTTTTCACATAGAAGCTGTTACAGGAAATAGAAAAACAAACTGACAGTGTCAGACACTACTTACATCCTCATATTTCTGCTTGTGTTCTTATATGTCTAGTGGCAGCAGTATACAGTACAAACTTTTTTCCTTGTTTTTATTGTGAAAGCCAGATTGTGTTCTCCCTTTTATTCGTTCCTAGAATTTATTCCTGTATCTTCTTCTATATGGAAAAAAACCCCTTGTATTAAAAGTTTAAAGCAACTATCTTATAAGTTAGGCTAAATATAATGAAAACCAAATTATTATGCACTTAAGAATGAAAATATATAATATGACTATTGATTAGTATTAAATATAAGGTACAATTTTTATGGAGAAATTTAATACATCTTAACAATATTGTTTGGACAAATGTTGATGTATATTTTAAATAGAGAGTGAATCTTATTATCTATTTTATTTACTAATATGTACGAGCAAAAACTCTGTGCTACTGTCAAAATAGTTGTAAATATACTATAAAGAATTTTACCATGTACAAATAACATTTTTATATCATGTCTATTACATTTGAAAGACAAAAATTGTTGTTAAGAGAACATAAAGTGTTTTAAAGACCAAGACCCAAACGCTAAAATGTATACAACTTAAATAAATGATCATGTATCGAGGTCTTAGAAACAAACAGAAGCAATACTATCCAAGTTTGTTACTGTAAAATATGGTCTGAAGTTTGTGTGAATTGTTTGGTAATATAACATTCATTTAATGAAGAATATTGAAGAGGGGTATTTTAATGGAGATTCAAAGTGTACTGCTTAGAATCGAAGCACATTTTGTTGCTAGAGTCACTCATACCCTTTTGAAAGCATCACAATTAAATGTATTAGGAGTGTGAGAATCTTCAAACACTCCAACTTGAATTCGAAGGAAAAAAAATCAGCAGACAGTTACAAAGTGTCACAAAAAAAAATCTCGACAGCTAAAATACTCTATTTATTGTCAATTACTTTCATTTCATGCTGTTATGTATATTACAAATTAATATTTATATGAAAGAAAATCTTAATTGAATTACAGTATGGGATGAAAACTTGATTTACTGGAATATCACAAACAAGTATGGAATAAAACATTTTCTAAGTAATTTTAATGCATAAATTATATAAATAGGTGCAATATAATATTTTTTTCAAGAATAAAACAATTACCAAATAATATTCAAACTTCAATTCAGTTTCAAGAATATTTTATGCATTTTATTTGGGTTTGTTTGGAAATTGAAAAAGTGAATTTAGCATACCACTAAAATGTATTTTTTTTAAACGATATATTTGGGAATTTATAATATGAACAATATTTCCCACACACACTCAATTTTGCAAACTTGCAACTGTGATCCCAAGCCCTCAATATATATTTATAGAATCTTGAATATATACTCTTTTACAAACACAAACTTAAAAGTTAAACACATGATAACATATTACACTTTATGAACAGCTAAAAAGTACACTTGTTTGAAGTGAATTAAATTCGTACAATGTCAAATTGTGTTTGGATTTTTTATAATATAAAAAAGCGGTTAAATCTATTTTTAATAAATAAGAACTAGAAATATATTGATAAGTTCATGTGGGAATCATTAAATGTTTAACTCTTGTAAACTTGAACTATATACATCATGAATAAAAAGTAGGCTAAGCATTTAAGATAAAGAAAGTGTGGTAAAATTACAGTATCACAGGGTCTTTTACCGATAAATATTAAATACGGCATAAAAAATTGTACAATTCATGTTAACACATTAATGAAACGTCTTCACAAACAACCCTTTATGAAACAAACATCCAAAATACTTCAATACAATCACCGTTTCAAAAAAAATTCAAACAAATCATTCAACAACTACCATATGTTTTTCTTTCCTTTCAAATAAATATTGAGCATTATATTCCCTTAATGTTCATTCAACTTCATTCAAAATGTAATTTTTGATTGTTAGTGTTCAGTCTAGGTAATCTTCAAAGATAGTTTGTCAAACATTGAAGTCACAGGTTTCTCATAAGATGTTAAAGTTTAATTTAGTATCACACCATTTATTCGTTGGAAAATTTCACAAATTAATTATTAATTTGTGAAAATTGCATTTTTTTTCTCTCTCTTTCTAAAGATGAGATAAATAAAGTGTAATTTTTTGTTTGCAATGTTTACTATAAGTGCTAGAAGTAATTACTAATCATTACTGGTATCTTAAAATAGAAAAACATTAAAAATGAATATTGCTAATTTTAACTTAAATAAATTTACTTTTTTAAAAAAGAGTTCTATTCTTACAACTATTTAAATCACTTTTTCTCTAATTTTGAAATTCACATCTGTAAAATTGACTAAACTGCAACAAAAAAGTTCTTATTTTTGCTGAATAGTGCATATTTTTATGAAAAATCTGAGGGGATTCATTCTAATTATATAAATATAACATCATCAAGACTTGTCTACCTAAATAATTAATCTATCTTAAGTTTCCGATGAGTTATAAATACTTAAAATGTAACCTTGTCGGCTGTGAAGATGGTATTCATTTAAATATGTGTTATAGTATTGGATAGTTTAAAAAAAAACTGTTTGGCACTTGATGTTGTCCATTAAATACAATTTTGATAACAATGTAATGATACATTTAAAAATATAATAGTGAGACTGTAATTTTACCAAATTTATTTTAAAATACAGAAAAACCTTTTTTTTGACTGCTGTACAGTTACTATGGGTTGAACGTTAGTCAAAGATAACTGATTTCTCACTTACAAAGTTTAAATATCAGGAGTTATAAAAATGAATTAATCAAATAACTACTTATTATGAAGGATAGGGTAACTTTATATATACATACACACTAAAAACAGAGAAACTTAGAAAAAAATTTGTCTTCCTAAATCCGTAACACACTGCTTTTTTGTCACATTACCAATTATGTATATACTTGTCTATTACAATAAAGACTAATTTCATACTAATGGAAATTTATAAAATAAATAAAAAGGTAAAATAAACTAATTAGTGTAAATTTAAACAAGAAAGTCCACCTAGGGAAAGAGGAAAAATGTGGGGAAAATCCGATGCACAAAGGGTGACCTCTTCTTTCTTTATTTCTTAGTAGAAATAGTCACAAACATATTTAACACAAATTGAGTAATATTTTGCATTGCTGCCTTTAGCAAACAAAAAGAGAAGAAAGAATAAACTATACACAAAATAAAACTATTACATTTTGAATTATAAAAGAAAGTGTTAGAAAAACACTGTGCTAAGTGTTGTAGTAGTACAAATAAATTTCACAACACTTTTGTTGTGACTTGACAATATAATAATATTAATATAAATATTTGGTATTTAATTGGAAAAAAGGCAATAGTAATAAAAATAAATAATAATAAACTGCTTCCAGTCAGGCCTGGTCAGTTTAGTAAAATGCCTCCATCTTCCTCCATCCTTCCACCATCCTTACTATGTTAATTGATTCCATTCTTCTCCTTTCACTTGCACACTTTCTGTTATCCGCTCCAACATTTTCTTTGGCATCCTCCCCTCTTTCTCCATCCTCATTACATGCTCATACCATCTCAGTCTTGCTTCCTCTACTATCTCATGTACTCCCTGTACCCCTACTCTTTCCCAGATAGCTTTATTCCTAATCTTGTTTCTCCTTATGACAGCTAACATGCTCCTCATAAACTTTATTCCCATGGCCTCCAATTTCCTAGTCTCTCTTACAATCAATGTCCATGTTTCTGCTGCATGTGTGACAATGGATACAGAGATGTGTGCCCTGTAATCACGTCCTTACACTTCCAAGGGCACTTCTCTCCTTCATTGCAGGTCTCTTAGGCACCTATAAAACAACTCTCCCTGCTGTCCTCTTTTCATTAGATCCTTTCTACTTCTACTTTCACCTCAAACACACTTCCAAAATATTTTACATTCTGTACTTTTCTCAGCTCTACTCCATCCAACTTTATAGCTTTACTAGGCATTATCCTTTCTTGTCATTACCATCCCTTCATACTTTGCCATGCTAAATTTCATTCCATACACTTCCTCATTCCATTTCTGTAGTTGTTCCTGTACTTTCTTCCTTCTCCCCTCAAACCATCAAGTCATCAGCAAACATCATGGCTTTCATTCTTTCCTGACACTTTGTTCATGAACATTTCCATTACAATTACAAATAGTAATGGTGAGAAAGCACTCCCTTGCTTCACTTCATTTTTTATTAGGAACTACTCCTTCCTCCCTATCTCCATCTGTTATTCTCATACATGCTTTTCACTCATTACAACTCCTCTTTCCAATTGGGAGTCCTCCATCATTTTCCAAACTTTATTTCTACCCACCCTAAATACCATTACCAAGTCTTTCCCATACTCTTACCTTCTTTCCATCAGCTGCCGTATTGCAAAGATCAAGTCTATTGTAGACCTCTGTTCCCTAAATCTGTGCTATTTCTCTCTCCACCTTTCTTTCATTTTATTTCTTAATCTCTTTTCCATTATAATAATAATAAGTGTTAATATATTTGTACTAAAGAAACTAACTTTTATTAAGGTCTGGTGGTAATCCAACGGTGGGCCAGTTCCCACTGTCTAAGTTGAGAACTGTTGCACTCTTTGGGAAATGCTCTTAATATTTTGGTGGTGTAACAGGTTTGAAAGTCCTGGTTGTGGGTACAGACCTGGATGGGTATAGTCTTGTCCGGGTCTTTGTGGTTTTTGTCAAAATGATTGTCCATTCGCTGTCTGAGAGAACTTTTAGTAAGGTCCATATATTTTGCATCACATGATTTACACTGTAGTTGATATACCAAGTTATTTGTTTTGAATTTGTAATGACAAGGGATTTTTGTATTCCAATTTAGTAGCTTTGCTGTTGAAGGATGTAACTGGTAGGTGGATTCCACATCTGCTGCAACGGGGGTTACCACAGGGATATTCCATATGATCCTTTGGTAGTCGATTTTTATTTTCAGATTCTCTTAGGGTCAGGCAGCTTAGGACGAATTAGAATATTATGGCTATTGGACGGCTATTTGAACGCGACTCTTGGGGATGAGCTAAGAAGTTTTTAGGTGTGGCTTATTGATAAAAACAACACTGCTGAAATATTATTCAATTTGTGTTTAAAAGTGTATTTCGAAAATAGAAGAAATAAAGAAAATGTCAACTTTGTGCATTGAATTCTTCCCACATTTTACCTCTTACCCTAGGTGGGGTTTCTTCATTAAATTTACACTTAGTAGTTGTTTTTTTTCTCAATTTTTATTGTTATAAAATAATTTAGCCAATGGGCCACCTCATCGTTAAACAATAAATTGATTATTTAAGAAAGGTTCTTCTGTATTTCTGTAAGGAACAAGAGCAACCCTACAGGATTTATAAAATAAATGATATTACAACTAAAAGAAATTGTAGTAGACCCAAATTATTACAGATTTCTGTCACCAATCACTTTTTATACCACTACAAGACAAAAGACAAAAAATTGGTGAAGAGTAGTATTACTTTGTGTTCATTACGCCTCTTTCAAGAGGCTATTCATTAACATTGTGTGTGTGTGTGCATGTTCAATACCAACCCAAGTTGTCGATCAGTCTTTGTCTCCCGACAACACTCCTCAGACCCTCATGTGGAAGTCACTCAAAGCTGAGTCTGGGCAAGTAGATCTCTCGTCGGCTTAGCCAAACTCTGCGCAAACAAGTAGGACATTAAACTAAGAACAAGCGTGGCAAAATAGGGAAAATGTAAGATCAAAAACGGATTTAAAGAGCCTAGCTCGCAGCCACATTAAAGGTCCTTATTCATCGGCATAGTTTTTCTGCAGCTGTTTAAACTGTGGGCTATGTAATAACACTATCCTTTAACCCAAGAATAAATGCTCTGCCCCACCAAAGCTAGATATCAAGAGATACATCTATCATTAAATTTTGTGAATTCACCTATTATTCAATTAATATTTATTACTATTCATTTTCAAGGCCTTGAATATTTTTAGCACCTTATAGTATAAAGTGATTGTTGCCTCTTTCTTTAATATTACTTGTCAATTTTTACACTTCAATAGCAATATCAGTTGTATTTGCTTTTGTTGTCTCCATTGCTAAAATTGTTCTGTTGAATAGAGCAAGATGTCCATGGACAGAGCTTAAATACGTCTCACCACATTCACTTTAAAACAATTCCTGTAATGTGAAAATATGTATATATTTTGAATTTATAAATTTTAATGAAAATCTCATATCTCTAACTCAATTGAATGATTCAAAAATCTTCCTCCCAACAAATATAGTTACAATGAGTTAACTTTATTATCCCATTAAATTCTGATATGGCAGAATAAGTTTAGTGGATTTATGCTTCGTGTATAAATAATTGTTATCTTTTGTTATAAATTTGAATGCTAATAGGGGAAAACCGTCAACTGCCCTGTAAAAAAATCACTGTATTTATTAGAGGAAGTCTATAGCTAGAGCCTTTTTTCATCAAGCCTAGTCTCATAGCTCCTGAGCATGAGCTAATGTCACATTTTCACACATTTGTTTCTATTAATAAAACTCAAACTTTAGAGTTGTTAAGGGAAAAAAGCCCTGTTGGAATATTTAGACTATTTTGGCATGAGCCATATTTTGAGATAATGCATTGTAGAATTAAATATTGCATTAGAAATGGATGTCTGTGCAGCAATTTTTCACTTATCGAGGTGACCCCCTTAAATTCTTAACACAAAGATTATTAAATTCCATGACAATACTTTTCACAAAATTGCATTAATTAGATATAGAACTTATATTTTAATAGCTTAGAATTTATAAAATTTCCCTGACTTTTGCCTATCACACCAAATTCTCTGTCTTTTCAATCCTGAGATAGTTAGAAAAAACAACATGTGAGTGCTTGGTCCTAGAGTTGTTGAAAACAAGCTAGGAGCTCAAGGACGACAAGCAAAGACTAGAGAGACTGGTTTTTGTAACAGAGTTAGTAACAAGTCTAGAAGAGCAAACTTGTCTGATTATGAATGTATCTGTGAATTTGAATAGTCAATAATATTTTGGTGAAAATTTTGAATTATTTAAAGCTTTTATAGTAGATTATACTTTATAAAATATAATTATATGCAAGCGTATATTGTAACTTCTAATATTTCTAAATTGTTATGGAGTTACCAAGAAAAAATTAAATGAGCTAGCATAAAGAGCTTAAATAATTTAGAAAAAATAAATATTTCTAGATCTTGATTTTTATATATAGCCCAATTTCGACCACCTCCAATGATTTAAAGTCACTACAATTTGACTTTCTATAGATGTCTTATTTGATTTATAAAATCACTCTAAAAAGTAATCAAACTCCTCCAATAATACTTCTTTATTGATTACTGTATAGTTTCCTTTACATTGGTAACCAAACAAACTAAGAATGTAAATAGTGTAATATTTTATTCTACCATTGTGGCAATATGATTTTCTAGTTTTCAACAAGCTTCCTATTAAATCAGACTGTAGAATTATGCTTCTTTACATAAAGAGTGTAACCAAAATTGTTTGAATAAAAATCAGGGATATAAAAGACACATTTTAATACTATACTATATGCGAGAGCTATCATGCTGAAATACAAGTGCCTACTATTTTGGTTTTTGGTATCTGGCACATTCAATACAATCAGCATTTATGAACTTAAAAAAAATTAAACTCGAGCATATGAGGACACTTACTTGGAAGCACCTAAAGAGTACTTCATAAAACAGTATTCTCAATACTAACTTAACAATTTAAAGCTTTTTTTTTTCATATTCCATCTCTTACTTCCTGCCCAAGATATCAACATATTTACACTGATGGGATAGGAATAAGGAACATAGAATTTAGAGAAAGTATATTTAACATTTTCATGGAGGGAAAGTATAAAACCATTTATGAAAAACTATCTCAAGTATACCAAGCCCTCCAATAAGCAAAGCAGACAAGATAAGACCTATGCCTGTTAGCCAATAGTACACACCACACCTAAATATTTGCCAGAATAAATAAGATTTTGTCCAAGCGGGCTTAGTGGCATTTCCCTATAAATAGTTGTTCCGCTATTTCTTTGATTACATTTCGAACAACTTCCTGTTATTATTGCAAGTTACATGACTCTTAACATGTTCATCAATAGCTCTCCCACCGTGTATACTCCTCTCACTCTGCTCATTCAAAGGAAAATATATTAAAGTGAATCATATTTTATTCAGCTCACTTAGCTCAGTTAGTAACACATCCTGGGTTCAATTCCTCGCAAGGTTAAACAAATAATTTGTGTTGAAAACTTGGGCTTTCCCCTTCCGCAGTGATCAGAGCCAAATTTAAATCTTGGGGGGGGGCCTGAGGCACTTCAGGTTCTGTGGGCCACTCAAACCCAGAAAATAAAATACATATACATAGCAAAAAAAAAGAAGGATATTTCACCAAATTTACACATTAAATCCAGCTTAGTACATGTAATTGGGAATGACAAGTTATACGTACAGAGAAAGGTACATATATGAAAACAATACAAATTCCTCAAACTCTATCATCTTTAGAACACCACTCTATATCAAGTAGGCACAGCTCACTTAATCTTTCGTGAGTCATCGAGATTCTCAAATATTTTTTATCAGTGTCAATTACTGAATGATTTCTATTCTGAACAACTAGTGACAATCATACTCAAATATATTCAAAGAACTATACTAACACTTGGAAAGGTATCAACAAGTCTTTCATCATGGGGTAAGACTGCCTGTTGAGATGGAATGAAACATAATATATATAATAGCGACATTAATATCCATGATTAAAAATTAGGTCATTGTTAGAAGTTGTTTATCAAATTTATTTTAAAACAAAATAAAGTAATATTTTAACATCATATAT